>JAJEJO010005530.1:387718-397969 GCA_020662805.1 Glaucomys volans | reverse complement strand
TTTTAATCACAAAACTTTTCCATAATCACATCAATGGTGGTAATACTGATATTTTCTGAAACTCTCATTTGTTTAATATGAGATAAAACAAGTCAGCCATTATGTGCATATCATAGACAGATGACAAAAAGATCAGTGGATCCTAAATTTGAATGGCAAGTATCAGTATAAAATCATGGTGTGATTTACCTATTTTCCAGCTTTCCAATCCCTAATCAATGACAATGAGCAGCCTGGTGCACTGCCCGTGATATCTAAAAATCATTTGGGAGGCCACATGGCTAGGCAATACATCTTTAGTCCCCCACTGGCTTTGCATTAGATAACACTCCCAACCTGTGGGTTATGACGACAGTTACCTACGTCTCTCTGCTTTTGCTGAAAACACTCACTCTTCCCTTGGGCCTGCAGATGATGGATGGGTGACTGGAATGGGATGCAAAGGCTTGGCCCCTCTGCCCTCACACTGTGTCTGTCTCCTTTGTTGACCCAACCTTTGGGTGAGATCTACTCAGCACCATATGTACACGTGTTGATCACTTGAGGCATGTTTTGATTACCTTCATTTAAAGCTAAAGACACTACCATAATTGGAAACACCAGACCATGAAAGTAGTGAAGAGGTGGCGCCTGAGTTCCTATTTCCAGAAAAGACAGGACGCTTCCTTCCCTTTATTAGCCTCTCCCTCTCCCTCATTATTCCTATCCTATATCCAGAACCCCCCAACCCCCTGGGGAGCAGAAGCTGGTTTGGAAGCAAAGTTGCCTCTTCTCCATTCTTTGGCCATCGAACAAAGCCTTTCTCCCCAACACTTCTCTCTCAGACATCAGTTTTTCTGTGGATGAGCCTCTGAACCTGGGTTCTGAAACAATATGAGCAATAGTTGCAGGATTTGGGTCATTAGGGATGAGAGGCCCGGAACAAGGACTAATGATTAAGGGACACTGCAGGGACAGGGGTTAAGCCTCTAACAGCATAAGGAAGCTGCTTCTAACAATCAGCCCTTCAAACAGAGGAAGTGCCGCTCTGAAAAGCTGCGTGAGCTTAGAGTAATGAAAGGGGGATTCTAGCGCTGAGTTGGGAATTAGACTCAGAGCTTCCAAATCTGAGTCTAAAAACTAACTTCATGTGGGATTTGAGAGAGAGATAAGGGAATGATGTAGTCAAACATTTTAAATCTAGATTTACATTTTTAAAATCCCATTAAAAAACAAAAGAAATCCCATTTCTTTTCTCTTTATCCACCCTACAGATAAAGTATTTCAAAGACACAGCACACACCCCATGTCTAATGATGTTGTATTGTCTTTAGGTCTTCAGCGTCAAATATAATCAGTCTCTAGGATTATTGGGATTTCAGGCCATTATGTTCTGAAATCATTTATACCCAGACTGAAATGGATTAAAGAAAGTATACTTTTTTCTCTGAAAGCTCAAGGTTATCTATTATTTTGAAGTTGGTAACTAGTTTTATTTATAGGGCTGTAACTGTCATTTCACTGAAAAAAAATACTGCCAGGTATAAGTGTAGTATTCAGTTAAAGGTCAGATTTACTTAAGTTTTCATTTTTTTCTAACAAATGATTTGTTGCAAAATTAGCAAATCCAAAATAGTTCCCAGTAAACCATAGCCCGTGTAAGTTTAAATATATGAACTAATAAAGCCGCCTTCCAAAGCCAGAAGAATGACTTGCATTTGTAATTTTACAACTGGATGAGTGCTATTTTAATTAATGTGGTGAACTTGTGGATTTAGTCAATTTAATTATAGAGGAAATAACTTCATTTGGTTTATCACCTATTTGGAGTGATTAAAATTTACTGGAGGAAAAAAATCATCCCTGAGTGGTATTTTAGCATTTTTCTAAATGCCTTTATGACATTTGGTGCACAAAAATGAACTGTATTTTATATCTCATGTTGATTTACATTTCTTTATCACAAGCGGAGCTAGATTTGGTCAGAAGCTGCCTGTTGTAAATCAGCAGCTGCTGTTGCAATTCACCAGGAAAAAACAAATTATAGAAAGATTATTTATTAACTTGAGCCTCATCTTTTTTAGTCATTTGCCACAACTTTATTTTATAGTCTCATTACATTCTAGCGCTTTCTTTATCATAAAAGTATCAATAATTTCTCTTAGTATTTTATATAAATTTCTCAAAACAAACTTATACAATGCTGTAAACTTGTTTTGCTAGAGGTTTGGTGGAGGGTGGGAAAGTCAACTCAATATACCAGTATCAAAGGTCAAATATGAAATCGATTTTTTAAAACTTGTTTATTGAGCACATCCACACAGGTAGCACCATGCTGGACTGGAAGCCTTGGGTAAACCACATAGACGGTGTCCCCAGCTTCAGGAACCCACACTCCGATGGTGCAGGTGTGCATGTGTAGAAGCCACAAAGTTACAATTCAGGGTAGTTGGTGGGAAAGAGCCAACATGAGAGAAAGGGATATATTGATGTATCCTTTTAGAGATTTCTGGAATAGGGGTCTGTGATGTTGTGAAATATAAAGTCTTCTTCCCTATTTCCGGACTTACAACTGCTAAAATCCTTAGAATCTCCGAAGCATCTTTTTATGTGCTAATGAGTGGTCTGAGGGTTGAAGTTCCTAGGAAGCTTCCAGAGGGGGCTAGCCACAGGAAAGACCAAGACAGGATCCGAGGGGCTAAAGGTTGATTTAATCACTCATGTCTACACAACGATGCCTCCATAAAAAACCCCAAAGACTGGGTCCAGAGACCTTCCTGTGCAGGGGTTCCCGGAGGGTGGTGCCCCAGAGAGGACATGGAAACCCTGTGCCCCTTCCCACAAGCCTGGCCCTATGCATCTCTTTATCCGTACCTGTGTAGTGTCCTTTATAATAAACCAGTAAAAGTGAGTGTGTTCTGTGAGCTGGTTTAGCAAATTAATCAAACCAAGGAGGGGGCTGTGGTTCAGAAGCACAGGGAAAATAAACTGGGGCCTGCCACTGGCGTGAGAACTGTGGGCAGGGGCGGTCTTGGTCACTGAGACTTCAACCTGTGGGATCTGTCACTATCTTCAGGGAGATGGTGCCAGAATTTAATTGAATTAGACAACACCGTTTTTATCCTAGTTGAGCTGCCAGAAGTCTAGAGACACATAAGTGACTCCAGGTGCCAAAGAACCAGCCAACTAAGCTCAGCCCAAATTGCCAACCCACACGTCACAGGAACATGCCTACAGTCAAAGTCAGCCTTATTCAACTTGCTGCAGCACGGGAGCGGCACACCACTGGAGGCAGGGAGGAGTGAGAGGGGCTTATTACTGGACTTGGTGTCTTCCGGGTGATTCTAAAAAATGTATAGGGAAGCAGGGGCCAATTTTTGATTGAACGCTGTCAGGAAGTAGGGGAAACTTAGTAAATGGATCTCTTGAAGTTTTATCCATGAGGCAAGAGGAGCAAAGTGAGACTATGAGCTGAGAAAAGACTGTGGTTAAATGCTTTAGTCTCCATATACTTCCAGCCATTGTTCAAGTTTGGATCTTGGGTGTTAAGAGCTGGGATCTAATAGGAGATTGTAGGTCTCTGGAGCATACCTTTGAAGGGGATTGTGGGATTCTGGGATCTTCTTTCTTTTGCATTCCGGTCATGAGGTAAACAGACTTCCTTTGCCGTGAGCTTCCACCACGATGAATTGCTTTACCACAGGCCTATAGCCGCAGGGCCACTCCATCACGGACTGAAAATTCCAAAACTGTGAACCAGAATAAACATTTCCTCTTTATAATTTCACCATTTCAGGTATTTCGTTACAGTAATGGAAAGCTGACTAACACTTGCATAATCACAAAATAGTCATCTCTTATTCCACAATGATCGAAGGATGCCCTTGTCTGAGTATTGTTCATATGCTGTGAAAATCATTTATAACACATTGGAGCCCTAGAGATGCTGGCTGTTTAAGACATTTTTTACTTTCTTACAGAATCATGAACAAATAAAATGGCTGTCATAGCCTCTTAGTTTTGGAGTGGTTTTTAATTCAGTAACAGATAACTGATACGAGTACCTTGCAATGCCTGTGCAGACTTTCTAATTCCTTGGGGTTATATGTAGAGAAGGTTCCAATTCCATGAAAGAGAAAGAACAGGAATGGGACTTGGAAACATGAAGTGGCTGCATAGCTGGCAGCAGTTGGGCCTGTTTAACCACTTGCCTTTGAGCCTGGCTCTGTCTCTCTCTCAGATGCTGCCCCTTCAGTCTGCTGTCTCCCTTCCCAGCCTCTCCCTATTGCGGCACCTCTCCTGGCTGGAGGGGCAACAGGACCCAGAGGAGACCCCCCAAGGCCTCTTCTTGGTTAATGCCTCTGACAGACACAGAGAATTCTGTGATGATGTGTATGTGAACAATCTACTCAGTTCAGAGACCTTTCTGTGTGTTCAACCATCTGAACCAAGCTGAAGTCTATTCATTTTGGTAGAAGGATGTACCTGCCATTGATCTGGATGCAGAGGGTGCTGACCTATTTCAAGGAGGCAGAATTAGGGTGTTATAACTCTTGGTTATTGTTTCACTCCTTGAATGGCCAATAACCCTGGAGTGGGTGCTTCTACTTTCGACCAGATGATTTTAGTTTAAATCACTGTCATTCAGCCCCCGGTCTTAATCTCCTGACAGGTCATGCTCTTGCAGTTACTTACTCAAGCCAAAATTTTCGGTGAAGCTCAGGAAAGACAAAAGGCCAGTCAGTAGATCTTATTTCCTCTAATGAACATGCTGGAGGCTGTTCCCTATTGACCGCCTAAAAATAGACTCAAACCTGACCAACTTTGGGGAGGTACTACCTCACTCAACCACAGGAATGTCTCTCCACTCACTCTCAAGGCCAAAGGTAATCATTCTCAGAATCTGCCAAAGTCAGGTACAGAAAGATCCAGATGACAGGAAAGCAAACACTTACGTTAACTTCATGAAAAGGAAGAGAGTAAATCCCAGTGGGAACACTAGGACATTTGTCTTGGCTCAATTTCTTCAAAGAAACTGAGAAGAACTTGCCTTCTTTGAGGGTGTTGAATTATATTTTATATGAAAACAGTATTGTTGCTAATCACAGGGAACTCCTGTATTTCAACAGACCCTTTCTTTCTTCTTGTTCTGTCAAGCCAGCAGAGTCAAACATCGGCTGTTTGCAAAATCAGATGTATCAACACAGTCACAGTAACCTGGATCATCTGCTCCTGGCTATAAAGTTCACTGGGCAATGTCAATCTTAAGATTGAATTGAAGTCTGTACTTCAAAGCCACAGAGTCACTCAGCAAAGTGTTTCTATCCCTGATTTAAAAAAAAAAAAAAAAAAAAAATCCCATCAGCCAGATTCCTAGCCCTGTCCCCTCTGTCATGAAAATGGTTTTGTGCTTCAGTTCTCCTATTAGTAGAATGTGTTTGTACCCATCTCACCACTGTGATGCATGCCCATCAAGGGTAGGTATCCAGAACATGTTTATTGAACTGATACAAGGTGGAATGTTGAGTGGATGGGTGAATGGATGGAAAAATGGGTGTGTGTGGATGGAGGGATGGGTAGACGCAAGAGTGGATGGATGGTTGCAGGGCTTAGGTGAAATGCATCAGTATGAACATTCAGGCTGTCAAAATATTAAAATACTTCCATGTTGATTGGGAAAGAGCCTTTCCCTGAGCTCCTCAAGTGCCCCCTGCTATCCTCACCCTCCCATAAAGTCTTCAGTCCTTTCCACAGCCCAGCAATTAAAGGGTTATTGTCTGGCATAGCATTCTGCAATGTCTGCCAATCTAAGTGGTTGGTGCCCAGGCCCCGCCCAACTGAGAATCACTTTGAATTTCCTTCTTGCTTGGGTGGGTGACCTTTTCAACACTCAGTTATTTTTAGGCTATTGGCTATACGACCTGTTTCTTAATAGATTCCATGAATGAGAATTAAACTTGTATTTCGTACTTTATAGAATATAACTTCTTCACTAGATTATATTGTAACCTGAGGTCCTTTAAGGTGTTAATTTTTGTTGTTAAGTTTCCTTTCTTCATGTCATTCCAAATTTTCCAAATAATGATGTGGGGTAACTTTCTTTCTTTCTTCTGTTGTTGCTGGGGTGTTTGTTTGTTTGTTTGTTTGTTTTTCGTTTGTTTGATGTGGTTTGTTTTTTCTTTTAGTATGAGGGACTGAGCCCAGGGGTGTTCCACCACTGAACTACATCCTTAGCCTTTTAAATTTTTTTTTTTTTTAATTGTGAGACTGGGTCTTGCTAAGTTGCTGAGGCTGACCTCAAACTTGCGATCCTCCTGCCTCATCCTCCCATGTCGCTGGGATTACAGGTGTGTGCAGCCACACCCAGAAACTTCTTTCTTCAGTAGTTATTATTCCATGAACTCACTTTCTTAATAGTACACATTGTGGGGATTTTTGTAGGGGGAAATGCCTGCTCTGGGTATCATAACCAATGGGTATATCTAGAACAATCCTTCACTACACCCTGGAAGAACTTGTGGCTTGTGTTTTAGCCACACCAGGCAGAGTTCATTTTCTGTCACGCTGGGGAGCAGAGGTACTGAGCTCAGACAGACCCTGCTCTGACCACATCGCTGGTGCCCTGCCATGTGGCTCTCAGCAACCCATGGCCTTCTTGGAATTCTGCACAGCTTTGACAGAGATGGAGCCCCCTGCTCCACTTCCCCTCAGTTCTCTGCAACAACTTTGGGCAGTAATGTGCCTCCTGTTATGCACACTTCTCAATGATAGAAGGAAAAGAGTTTGACAATAGTAAGAAAGTAGGTCCCACGGCTCTTTTCATTACTGTGTTGGGAGCTGGCTGAGCTGTTCGTTTGTTCATCCCCCTCTGTCCAGACCATGCCAGGATACACCTCTTATCAAACAGCTGAGAGCTTTGGTTAACAAGCTCTGGGTCAGGCCCTTGAAATCCAAGTTCTTTCCCTTGGACCAGATTGGAGTTATTAGAAAGGTGACCTCCTCTCACCCCTCTACTCCTTAAGAACTCATAAATAGAAAGGTTCCCTCTGAGGATTTATTTTCAAGGATGGAGAGCAGGAAGGGGACTCTTTCAGGCCCAGTTATATATTTTTCTGCTGCATGTCACTGTTTCCTAAAAACAAAGATGCATCTTTTACTATTTGGAAAATTTTATCAAGGGGAAGTTGCTCCAAGAAATGATCGTTATTACCCAGAATGTGCACTATAAGAAAGACCATCACCCAAGCAGAGTCGGGCAAGGAAATGTATCAGTTGCATTTTGAGAAGAGAAAAACACAGTGCCTGTCACCCTTCGAAGGAGAGGATATGGAAGATATTTTATAATTAGCTCCCACTCCTCTGACGTGTGGAATGAAACAATTGGAATATCTCGATTCCCCCATCAGAGCACCAGAAAAGAAGCATGGCAGTAATATCAAGGCAGCCTCCTCCAACAGCACCTGCCAATTTTTAAGTGGAGATTTTTCTACTGCCAACATTATTTTCCATTCCCTTGCCACTGGAGAACTGGATGAATTTCCTCCTTCGATTGTAATGTTCCTTTTATTTATTTTTACAAGGTACAATAGCTGTGGTGTCCAATAATAACATGTAGAAGAAATAAACATTACATAGATGAAAGGTTTCAGTATTTGCTGGATGTCCCAAACACATGGGTCTCCAGGGTTACAGAGTTCATTTACATCATTGTCAGCTGCTCTTTTCTGCACCACTCCATCTCCTCCAGTGCTCCCTGGAGACCCCAGGCAGAGTGAATCAATCACATTTGCAAGTTCCCATGCAGGATTCCCCACACTCACAGCCTCTGCCTGCAAAGCCAGGTGTGTGCAGCTGTGTGTTTCCAGGGCCTGCCTGGTGCCTGGAGAAATGAAGCATTGATTAGTGAGCCTCTCCAGGAGGGACTTGCAGCCTGGCTCCCAGCAGGAAGTGGCAGCCATCTGGGAGTGAGAACTGTCCTAACTGCTGGTGTTCCTCTGATTCCCTTTTGCTGAGGATGACAATCTGGGGGAAGAAGGAGATGGTCCTGGAACTCTGAATGGATGGTCTTTTCATCGCTGCTGCTCTGGACTTTCCTTACCAACAGTTAACTACTGCAGTCATAACAAATGCAGAGTTTAAAAAGAAAAAAATTAATACTGAACTCCTCATTTCTGGGATAACCAGGGAGAAGCAAAGAAATAAAATTTTCTTTCCTTTCTCTAGACTTGGTTTTGTTATGGTTTGGAAAGTATCTGCTAAGAGTCATTCATTGAATGGAGGAATTTAGTAGAGGCAATTGGTAGATCAGGTGACAGAAGAGCAGAAAATTTAAACAGGGAGCAGGAGAAATGGCAGATTCACCACAGCAGGAGCTGGGATCCTAAGGGGAGGGCTGGAGCTATGAGGAAACCCGTCACTGCAGAGCTGATGGAGTAAAGCTCCAGGCATCCCCCCACCCTCCAGTTCTCCATCAGGTTTGGCATGAGCCATGGCTACTAAAAGACCCTTGAGAAATACAGTTCCCTGTGATCAAAAGAGGCACAGAGCAAAGGCTGATGCAGACCCCAGGCACACTGGACACCAAGTCTTTCTTTTTGCCTTGGTTTACAGAGCAGGAGGACCAAGACCAAGAGGTTAGATGAACCTCCCATAATAAACTTCAGCTTAGATCTGCAGCACCAGTGATCCTTGGAAAGTTAAAAGAGGAATGTGCTTAGATGTAGGCTAAAGGAAAAATTGGGGGAATCCAAGGCCTGAGAAGCCAAAATGTGAGATTGCTTAAGCTGGGCTCCCAAGGATGGGTGGGTGCTGGGATCTGAGAGTTGAGATTTCTTGGTCAGTAGCAGAAGCTGAAATCCTCACCTTCCATTAGTGGGCCTGCTACTGGTGATCAAAGCAGAGGGAGAGAAATCAGACTGAGCTTTCTGGTTATATAAAGTTGACTTTTTTTCTTTAAACTATACCATGTGCTTGCACTGGGCAATGTAAACTGCTAACACTTAGTACTATCATCAAATCATCCTTGCATCTTTGGGGGTTGCAAGGAGAGTTGGTTGGGGAGAGTGTACCACTGTGAACTGAGATAGCTTCATCCTTGTGAGCCCAGGAAGCCCGGGCTGAAAGTCCAATGCTGCAGATACTGTCACAGCCATGGGCACGTTATCCAATCTTGCGTTTCCTCTTTTAGAAGATGGAGTTGCTAACACCTGCCTCACAGAGCTGTTAGGAGGATTGCATGAGACAATGAACTTAGCAATGAAGCACTTGGCACTCAGCCTTGTTTCCAGAAAGTGCTACAATTACACAGTTCTGGCCTGCAGTGGAGAGAATCCACTCACAGCCTGAAGGAGGACCACTCATCCCCAAAGACCTGGGGTGCTCCCAGCCCAGGTGGGGTCTAGTAAGGAATGGCTTCCTTGCCACCTGTTTTTATAGCTGGATGACAAAGGAACCCAGAGAGCAGATTAAAGGTAGCAAATTGCTTTCTCAGTGGGTAGCTCCTTATCACAAAAACAAAAACCAAAAAAACAACTCCACAAATCACAGCTTGTCAGACAGTCCCAGAAGCAAAAGGAGATCAGAAAAAATACTTTTGCTGGCAAAATTTAGAGCCTTCTGATGCCTGTGAATGTCCTGCGGAATGATGTGTGATGTGGTCGCTTTGGCAGCACATATACTAAAACTGGAGTGACGTTTATTGTTATATAGGAAAAAAGAAAAAGATCCTCATGAAGATGGGAAAATCTGCACCATCCCATGATGGAGAGGCTGGCCAGGGCCAAGGGATCAGGCACATTGGATGATGAGGAGCCGTGGGGTGGGGCGAAGGAGCAGCCATTGGGTCCAGGGAAATGGACAGGTGTCTGACTCTTGTAACCCCTGCAGCAGAAGAATCAGGAGGGCTTCCCTGGGGCAAGGGGACTGTGGTGAGGAAGTCTGTTGACTCCTCTACATGGACACAAAGAAAAGAGACGGGGAGCAGAAGGGAGCCAGGTGAGAAGAGGCCAGAGATCTTCACTAAGAGCCGGAGCATGAATCACACAAATGAAATCAACAATGACAGTAACAGGTAGCATCAGCTCCTAACTCAGTGGAGTAGTGCCAAAGGCAACTACTGAATACACAATGTCACCCAAGTGTCCTGAAAAAATGAATTGCTTGTCCAGGAACTTGATGGCTTTGTCTGCACTTTTCAGCCCTAAGGATGTGTTCCCCTTCCCTTAGAGCTGATTAACACAACCTCACTCCACTTCCTATTGCCAGGGTGCAGTC
>JAJEJO010005530.1:355393-387618 GCA_020662805.1 Glaucomys volans | reverse complement strand
TCTGTCTCAGGTCAAGAAAATGACAAACATTGAACAAAAACAAAACACTGAAACAAAAACAAAATAAAACAAAACAAAAAAATAACCAAAAAAACACTACAGTTCCTGAAGGGTAGAGAGAGATAACCAGGGAGAGAGGCTTTGGAAACTCAGGAGGGCCGTGGTCTCTGGAGAGGACAGTACGCATTTACTAACTTTTCTTGGGCACCACCAGGTGCCCAAGAGGATAAGTCACCACGCTCCACCCGTCACTGACCAGAGTGTGAGAGACAACTGGGAACTTGGGGACCAAACTGATACTGGTCTTGGAGATCAGGAACGAGTCCTCCTTCCCAGTGGTGAAGGTTAAACACCCGAGAAACATTGAGGCAAGTGTAGAAGGCAAATTTATTCATCAGAGGTAGAGGTAGACTTCTCCAGAGACAAGTGGGGCCCAGAGCTGGGTGCCTGCGGAATGGGTGTGTCTTATTCTTTTATAGACCCCAGAATGCGCTATTATTATTAGTAGTAGTAGTAGTAATAGTACTGGGGATTGAACCCAGGGGCACTCAACCACTAAGCCACATCCCCAGGCCTTTTTTCATTTTTTATTTTGAGACCGAGCCTAGCTACATTGCTAAGGCTGGCTTTGAACTTGCAATCCTCCTGCCTCAGTCTCCCAGCTGGGATTACAGGTGTGCACCACCACGCCTGGCCAGCATCCCCCTTTTAATTTCTGCCTCCCTCTCTTCTCTGTGTCTGTGCTGAATGCTAGCAATTCCTTGCTGTTAGCAACCCATTGTCTTTTCTTTGCTAGTCAGACCGCATGTTCTCAACCCCCCTCATTCATCAGCTACACAGACTGCCAGGCCTTCCATCCCCTGCTTCTGTTTGTTGAGGAATGTGACATTTCCTGTCCCCAAAGGCCAAGTAGGGTGGCAGACAGATTGCTTTTTGGCAAAGAAAGTCAGTACAGGGGGCTCACTTTATTGAATGATTCTCTTAACCTCATGTTCCCACCATCCTCATCTGTTTTTCCCTTTATAAAGACCAAATGGCAACCGTGTTCAAGGTAGAAGGCAGAATGCATCTTCCTGTCCAGGCCAAAGTTGGATAAGCATTCCAGTGAGGGATGCCGTGGAGACTTGAGGTGGTCGTGACAGGCAGAATTGGGGGCTAAGCGTGTTTCAGAGAGGGACAGAGTTTAGGACCACAAAGAGGGTAGAGGTAGGACCACAAAGCATGTTCTGGGGACAGTTAGTGTCCGGAGTGGCGTGTCTGGGAAGGATGCTCCATCAGGTGGATGAGCTGACAATGTTAACATGTAACTCAGGTGACTCAGGCTTTCTCGATCCCCATTTTATTGAATGTTGGGGGCTGGGAGAAAAATCTGAGCCTCATTTGATTAAATCAATAGTCAAATGGTCAATCCCCAGTCTTCTTTGTGAAGTAGATCAGTGGAGAGCATCGTGTTGTGGCTCAGCAGTGGGACTCCTGGAGGGCAGTCCCTTGTGTCAGGCTCAGTGGAGAGGATAGACCTCATTAGGCCAGCCTGACTCTATAAGGACTACCAGTCTGTGCACCCCTGCCCCTCCTGTCTCTCCATCCACAGACACACCCAGCCCATGCCCCTCCTGCCGGCACTGTCCAGGGCCACACTCGTGGGTCTGACAGAAGACCCCCAGCTTGGCACAGCCTTTGCAAATGCACGTGTTTCTGCACTTCAGCCCCAGCACCTGGGAGAGATGTCACAGCTGTGCCACTGCAGGTGAACCTGTCTCCACAGGTACCAGGCTGCAAATTGGGCTCTGCCCCTGAAATACTTTTGGTATCATACAAATACAAAAACTGGTCACAAAAAATGCATTAAAGTAAAATATAAACATAAGCTTTAACAAACATCAAAGTAAAATGTTTATGTTTATAAGTATTTAAACCCAGGCAAGGTGGGGAGGCCATCCAGATGGGATGCAGCCCATCCAGATGGGGTGCAGCCCAGCTAAGGCAGGGGAGGAGGTATCTACTTGGAGACAGGGTGGGGGCTGAGGCAGCAGATTGGCTACACACAGGGGGGTTAGTCAAATAAGTATATATGTTAATGAGAGTCAGGTTTTCCACCGATAGAAAAGAAAGTTACAGATGAAGAAGGAGAAAACTGGCATGAGCCCTGGTGCTGAATTGGAACTGGGAGTATGTTTATTTACATACACACACACACGTATATGGACAGGGAGAGAGAGAGAGATAAAAATGCATATGTGGACTCCTTAGCTTGAGCCATGCCTGGGAACTATGGCATCCCCCAAATAATGAGCACACACAGCACCCCCATATTGGTGCTTTTCTTTTTTGGGGGGGATGTGCTAGGAGTCAAATCCAGGGCCTTAAGCATGCTAAGCATGTGGTCTACCACTGAACTTAACCAGCAGCCCCACAGATGATAACTTTTAATTACCATCGCCACCAGAAGAACCCAGGGCTCCTTAGGGAAAATGGCTTATTCCAGGATGGGGCAGGGAATGTACAAGATGAGTCTGGAGCATCTTCTGTGTCAGAAAATGCAAAAGTGCTCAACAAGGGGGTTATGTCAAAAGGACTTTGGTCTACAAATCAGGGACAAGTTGAGTTTAAAAAGAAACAAGAGTGGTGATGCCCATGGTTGAACCAATTGGATTCATTACTCCATATTGTAAGGACAATGCCCACCAAGGGTGGCAGGGTGTCTCAGAAGGAGGCTGTTAGAAAAACAAACAAACCTTTTGTGGGATTAGGCTTTGTTTGCGAGGATTTGGGCAGAGTCCAAGAATGAATTGCACATTGTCAGAAAGTAGGGACAACTCGATGATGGGGTGTCTCAATACTTCTTATCAATGGAGAGGACAGACTGGAGCAGGATAAAGCTACAGTGGGAAAGCAGAGTTGTCCCTCTTATTAGCTAGAAAAGAGGAACATTTTTGGTGTTTTATACATAGCATCTTGTTTTTGTGCCTAGATAAAATTATGATGTGGCCTTGTATTTTCTCAATTCCCTGTGGTTTCCCAGTGATCTTGTCTGATGCTGGCATGCTTTGAGAGTACGTATGTCCAACAGAAAGATGTACCTGACTAGCTGTGGGCAGCAGGCCAGCTTCTAACAACACTGAGACCTGACTGCAAGCCTCAGGCCAGGACCTGGATCTCACAGACCGATTTTTTCTTTCTCCATTAAGAATGGATCATAATCCACAGACAAAATAAGAATCTATATCTGTTTAGATGTAAAATAATTATTTAATTAACTAAATTAGAAGAATAATAAGATATGGGATTTTAAAAACTTAATAGACTTCATGTTTTAGAGCAGTTTTAGGTTTACAAGATAATTGAAAGCTCATGTTCCCATATTGTCCCCTCACACCCCAAAGTTCCCTTATTATTAACATCTTGCATTAGTGTGGTTTGTTTGTTAGGATTGACAAGGCAATATTGATACATTATTGTTAACCAGAGTCCATTGTTTACATTAAGGTTCACTCTTTGTATGGTAAAATCAATGGATTTTGACACATGCATAATGACATGTATCCACCCTTATAATACAGAATAATTTCAGTCCTTTAGTAAGGCTCTGTATTCCACCTGTTCATCCTTCCCACGTCCAACACCTGGCAAACACTGACTTTTTCACTTTTTCCATAGATTTGCCTTTTCAGTAACGTCCTGTAACTGGAATCATACAGTGTGTAGCCCTTTCAGATTGACTTCTTGCACTTAGCGATATGTATTTAAGGTCCCTTCAGGCTCCCACTCCCCTGACCTCTGCACCCCCCAGGTACTGAAGAGCAAACCCAGGGTCTCACACATACTCTGCCTCAGGCAATCTCTCTGCCACTTAGTTACATCCCCAGTTCTTTTTATTCTTATTTTGAGACAAGGCCTTGCTAAGTTGCTGAGGCTGGCCTCAGGCATGCACCACCATTCCTGGTTCTGTCCTCTTGAACCTTGATAATGCATTTCTTTTTACTACTAAATCCTTTGTCTGGATATACCATAGTTTGCTTAGCCAGTCACCTACTGAAAAACATTTTATTTACTTTCAACGTTTGGCAATTATGAATAAAGTTGCTGTAAATCTTTGTGTGCAGGTTTTAGTGTGAGTGTAAGGTTTCAACTCATTTGGGCAAGTGCTTAGGAATGTGATTGCTAAATCATATAGCACACCTACATTTGTAAGAAACTGACAGACTGTCTTCCGAAGTGGTTGTATCATTTTTGCATTCCCATCAGAAATGAAGAAGGCATGACAATTAAACTTGATGTGGTATCCTGGAGGGGATCTTGAAACATTAGATTAAAAAGATGAAGGAAATCTGAATAAAGCATGGGATCTAGTCAATAATGAAGTATTGAAAGACCCTCAGTCCCCCTGTCCAAGGAAGATCACGCGAAGACACTGCTGGCTGTAAAAACACGAGGTGTTTATTGGTACACAGGCGCCTGCGGGTGCTCAGTAAACCTCGGCCGGAGCTTCGGTGAACTGGCACACCGGGCTTTGGGGTACAGGGTTTTTATAGGGTAAAAGGGCAGGTTTCGCGCGCACAGTAAGCGACAGTTTGAATACAGCACATAGGTTTACATTTTAACTCCCGGAACAACCATGATTTGTGCTGGGACAAGGTGACCTATACTTTTTCAATTGTCCTGTGGTATCTTAACCTGTTTATCAGTTTAAGTTTATCAACCTCCGGGCGGCTCTCGAAACCAGTTCCTAAAACTAATTTCCGGAGACCAGATCTCGAAACCTCCCTAGGGGGTTGGGGTTGGGTGGAGTGACCTATGTCATGGTTTTGTAGTTCCCGGAGTTTGTTCCCTTCCTATGGGGGGGGTGGACATAGAGTTGGGGTCTTTCAGTATCACTATAGGTTCAAAAGTTGTGACAAATAGATCATAGCAGTATAAAATATTAACAGGGGAGGGGATGGAGATATAGCTCAGTTGGTAGAGTGCTTGCCTTGCATGCACAAGGCCCTGGGTTCAGAAACTAAGTGTGGAATATATTGAATTATTCGTAGTATTTTTACAAATTGTTTGTATAAATAAAACTAATTCAAAGTTAAGAAAAACCTTGTTTAAATTTTTTTTTTAAATAAATGACAGGGGCTGGGGCTGTAGCTCATTGAATGCTTGCCTAGAACATGTGAGGTCCTGAGTTTGATCCTCAGCACCACATAAAAATAAATAAAAATAAAAAATAAGTGACAGAATATCCCCATTTTATAGCTCTCCAGTGAATGAATATAGATATTAAGCACCAACAACTCCTGTGACCACAAAAAGAAAAACAACCAGACATTATGTGCCTCCCGGGGTCTTGCCAAAGGAATTAAACTTGAGTCTGGCCCAGTCTCTGGCTCCAGCTGTCAATTTGCAGCAAATTCAGAAAACTGCAGAACATGTTCATCTGCATCATCCATGTATAATCAACTGAATCCAGTGTGACCTATCAGTAGTGAGAGAAAATGCCAGAATGAAAACCTTGCAAAATGAACATAGCAATAAACTAAAAATTAATGTCTCAGCCTCTATTTTTAAAAGAAAAAGAAAAAGCAATTCTATTTAGAGATGGTATGCACTTGGGAAAAAAACAGAACTAATCAAAAGAAAACTATCAGAAATAAAAGAATTTAGGAAAGTGGTTTAAAAAATTAATAAAATCAATAGCCCTCCCACATGCAACAATAACTAGCTAGCAAACATAGCAGAATAAAAGATTCCACTTCAAAATGACAAAAGGCCAGAAATAAGATTATTAAAAATGTGCAGTACGAAGAAAAACTTTAAACCCAATTGAGAAAACTGAAAAGGCACCTGAATAAATGGAGACATACCCTATTCAAGACAAGAAAATTACTAGAAAAACGTACCTATTCTCTCTAATTTTGTCTACAATTTTAATGTTATTACAATAAAAATAGCATCAAATCAACATCTAAATAATAGGAATTTCAAAAAGAAAAAAATACAAAGAAAATGGGAGGAAAAAGTTATCAAAGGAAAAAAACACATCATGTCTCAAGTAAAAGGGACCTTTGGATGCTCAGGATAATTAATGAAGAAGGGAAAAAGCACCCATGACAAAGGGCAGGACTAAGAAACAGAACAAAAAGGATACCAAGGAATTGCTTAAATACTTACAGAGAGGGAAACAGGTTACATACATCCAAAGATCAGCACTCAGAAAAGCACCGGAAATGAGTCCTCTGAGTTAGAAGCCATGGATGGAGAAACTCCTTCAAACTTCTGAGAAAGGAATTCCTATCTGAGAGTTCATATCCAGCTGAGTCTTCACTGGAATGGAACAGTGTGCCTTTTTCCCCCATTTTTAATTAAAAAAAAAAAAAACTGATTTAATCGGGGGAAAATTCAAACATTTAAAAACTAGAGAAAACATTGTAATCAACTCCCATGTTCCTAACACCCAGGTTCAACCAGGATGGGATCATGGGTGACCTTGCTGCATCACACCCCATTACTTCTCCCCCTCCTGTCCTATTAGTGTTTCTCTCCAAAGATAAGGACCTAAAAACATAAGAATAATGCCCTCACTACACCTGGAATAAAATTGAACAATATGGTTCAGTGTCCAATGTTTAAATTCTCAATTGTGTCATAAATACCACAGATTTTTTTTTAACAAAATGTGTTTGAATCAGGATCCATCTAAGACCCACACATTGCAAACAGTTGTGGCTTTCCAAATCTTTTAATCTATAGTTTCTTTTTCTACCAATTTTCCTTGAAAATTAGTTTCTTGCAAAAGCTTTTTTTTTAACCTTGAAATGTACTTGATAAAGAAATGGATGTGTGACCTCTCATATTCCGGGTGTTCTCATTGTTGTGCTGACTGGATTTCCAGTGTCAGTGTTCTCCTCTGTCCTCTCCATTTCCTGTAAATTGGAACAGTGTTTCAATCTAGCAGAGAACAAGGACTTCCCTTGGCATCCGTTCTCAGGAAGCTAATGGGGACGCATTCCACTAAAATGATGGAGAACAACAATGTCAGCTCAGGAGAGAGGCAAAGGATGCTTCCCAGGGTGATGTGGAGGTAAGAACCCAGATGACAGTGTGCAGCACATCCAGGGGGCAGGGATGTCCCAATCGAAGCAAAATAGGAGGGAGTCCATGGACAATGTCTCCAAAGCAAAAAGCTAAAACTGACATTATCCTGGTGGCTTGATCTTCAATTTTTTAAGAGTTTCGAACTGACTTGCAATAATCATGTAGGAAACTTTAAAATATTAAAAAAATCATTGTGTAAGAAAGGAAATAAAACCACAGTTTGTGTTGAGTTAAACATAACTCGATTGAAAAGATCAAAGAAGAGTATTGCATAGGTATGTGTATGTACCTATGTATGTTGTGAGGGGCAAGGTCAGAGAACCAAATACTCATCCACTAGTAATATCTGCAGCTGAAAAAATCAAGGAGCATCAGAAAAGACGTGCTTGGTGGACTGCTTCATGACTCCCACAGATGTCTCTCAGCTCACCCCTCGAATGTTATACAGCAAAAGGGACTTTGCACATGGAATTAAGTATAAAATCTTAAAATATGGAGATTTACTTGAATTATCCAATTGAACCTGTTATACTCCCCAAAGAGATTCTCCAGTGCCATCAGGAGAGAGAGAGTTAGCTCCACCCTAATCCCTCCCCTCCCTATAGCCCCACCCTAATCCCTTCCCCTTCCTAAAAATGCTGGCAACAAAAGACCTAAGGCAGGATTCCAGGCACACTGCTTTTAGGTGTAAGGGTGGTCGTTGCTGGCCAGCTAAAATAAAGGCTTCTTTTGGCTTTACTTGAACAGCTTGGATGACCTTATTTTCTTTGGTTACAACAAACCCAAAATATAATCATGTGTTCTTATAAGAGGGAGGCAGAAAGAAATGTGACTGCAATAGAGGAGAAGGCCATTTGACCACAAAAGCATAGATTGGAGGGGTAGAGCCAGGAGCCAAGACATGCTGGGAACGTCTTCTGATGGAAGAGGCACCGATTCTCTCTTTGAGCCTCTGGAAGGAGCCGGTGCTCCTGACTCAACTGGAGTCCTTTGAGACTCATGTAGGACTTTCGATCTCTGGGAGAGTAATCTGTATTCAAAACTTGAGTTGTTTTAAGCCACTAAGTTGGTGGTAATTGTTTATAGAAGCAACAGGAAACCAATATCTCACAGTATTATAAATTTTGATGGTAAATATGTGAAACAGAAACCAAAATATTGAATGAAGATGATTCCAGGGTTGGATGGGATTTGCTATGAATGGGTTTTATTACAAACTTGATGGGACCATCTGATTTCTAAATATACATGTAATATAATATTATTGATAAAAATTAAAATTCAATTTCAAAAATATACCAGAACCAAATAGTTTACAAGTGAATTATAGCACGTACTCAAGGATTATACAACAGTTCCAGAGAGTAGGGAAAGAAAGCCTTTCAATTCCCTGTGAGCTTGGCCTAACTGTGTTTGGTGTAACTAGACACGAATAATAGAGGAAGGAATTAGAAGTCACCATCACTGATGAACAAATATGCAAAAAAAAAAAACAACCAAAAAACCTAAATTAAGTATTAGCCAACTGAATACTGAAATGTAAGTGTGTGTATTTGCTTTCTATTAATGTCATCACACGTCACCACAAACCTGGTGATTGAGGACAGCACACTCATTACCTACCATTCTCTAGGTCAGAGGTCAGTGTGTCTCAGCAGGTGAATATCAAGGAGCCTGCATGGTGCCTTCCTTTCTGGATGCTCTGATGGAAAATCCTTTTCTTGTTCATTCAGGTTGCTGGCAGAATTCGGCTCCCTGCAGCTGCAAGCCCAGGATCCCCATTGCTGACTGACAGCGGAAGGCTGTTTTGAGCTTGAGGCCACCTCATTCCCTGGCTCATGCCCTCTTCCTCCATCCTCAAAGCCAGAACCTCAAATTGAGGGCTCCTCACCTTGCATGCCTCGGGCCCAGTCTCCTTCCTTCCTCTGTCATGTTCAAGGACCCGTTATACTGAGGCCACTCATATTAAGGTCTGTAACTTTAATTTCACTAGGAAATTCCTTCTAACATGAAAGGTGACATTTTCACAGGTTTCTGAGACAAGGGTGTGATCCTCTTTACAGGGGCCATTGTGGTCCTACCCTGCTCTGTGTGTGTATTTACATCACGATCAAACAAGGCTCACTTCAGCAGTGCTGCCAAGGATGCTTTATGATGGCTTAATATTAGAAAGTCTATTAATGTAATTCATCATATTAACAGATAAATGAAAAAATAAATGTAAGATAATTTCAATAAATTTTTAAAGCATTTGATAATATTCAACACCCATTCATGATAAATAACCTTATTAAATCAGAATTAGAAGAGCTTCCTTCATCTGATGTATGATACCAACCTAAAACCTGAAACAGATACAATTCTTCATGGTACAATGTTTAAGCCATCCCTTTAAATCAAGATAAGGCAAATATACCTACTCTTAATAATCCCAACCAACATTGTCCTAGCCATTCTAGTCCACACAAGAGTTTAGGAAAAAGTAAAAGTTTTAGAAAGAAAAAAAAAGACAAAATTATCACTTTTCTCATGAAACATGATCCTCAAAGAGAATCTCAAGAGAATCAACAGAAAACCTATTAGAAATAATACAAGAATTCAGCAAGTTTGTTAAATACCAGACCAGCGTTAAAAATTCCTACAGAGCCACCATGATTAAATATCTCTATCTATATCATTATACCTATTAAATTATATATGTATCTTATATATCATATATACATATATTTACATAATATATACATCATTTAAAATAACAAGACACAGTAAGATTTCATCTCACTCCAATTAATATGGCTATTATCAAGAACACAAGCAATAATAAGTGTTGGTGTGGATGTGGGGGAAAAGGTACACTTGTACATTGCTGGTGGAGTTGCAAACTGGTGCAGTCACTCTGGAAAGCAGTATGAATTCCTCAGAAAACTTGGAATGGACCCATCATTTGGCCCAGTTATCCCACTCCTTGGTTTATACCCAAAGGACTTAAAATCAGCAAAGTACAGTGACGAAGTCACATCAATGTTTATAACCGCTTAAGTCACAATAGCTAGATTGTGGAACCAACCTAGATGCCCTTCAATAGATAAATGTATAAAGAAACTGTGGTATATATACACAATGGAATATTATTCAGCCATAAAGAAGAATGAAATTATGACATTTGCAGGTAAATGGATGGAGCTGGAGAATATTATGCTAAGTGAAATAAGTCACTCCCAAGAAACCAAAGGCCCAATGTTTTCTCTGATAAGTGGATGATGATACATAAGGAGGGGGTGGAGTAGGAGAAGAATGGAGGAACTTTGGATTGTGTGGAGGGAAACAAGGAGGGGAGGGGGAGGGGAAGGAAAGATGGTGGACTGAGACAGACATCATTACCCCCTGTACATGTATGATTACATGAATGGTATGAATCTACATTGTGTACAACTATAGAAATGAAGTTATACCCCATTTGTGTACAGTGAATCAAAATGCAGTCTATAAAAATAAAAATTAAAAGAAATTTAAAATAAATAAAATAACAAGAAAAACTATAAAGTACTTAGGAACAAATCTAACAAAATACATCCAAAATCTCCACAGAAAGTTTTCCAAAGGTTAAAACAGAAAAGCTGAAGAAACAGATCCATCGTGCTCACAGAAGGCAGACTCAGTATGTAAGGCGACAGATAGAGGAGGGCGGTGGGAACATGAAGTTAAGATGGTAATTCTATGACTGTAATTCTACACTGTACTGACTCCCCAACACGCTTTCTTTGCCAAAAAGTAATCTGACTGCAGTTCCACCTGGCCTCAGGGGACAGGAAATGTCACATTCCTCAACAAACTGAGGCAGGGGGTGCGGTAGGCCTGGCAGTCAGTGTAGCTGATGAATGATGGGGGTGGAGAGAGGATGAGGGCTGGGTTGCTAACAACTGGGAAGTGTGGGATCATGGGGTTGATAACAGATTGCTAACTCCACAGGAGGATGCACTTCCCAGCGGCAAGAAATTACCCACTTGCTGACCCTTCCTGCCCTTAGGCACTACAGGGAGAAGAGAGGGAAGGTGGGGGGATTCCATTCTAAGTGTCTATAAAAGAACAAGGCTCACCTACTCCTGGGGGCACTCAGCTCTGGGACCCTCCTCTCTGGGGAACTCTACCTCTGTCCCTCTCTGACAAGAAACTTGCTATCTATGCCTGCCTTTCTTAGGTGTTTAATCTTCAGTCCCTGGGGCAACAGGACCCCATCCAATCTCCAAGACCATTATCAACATCATCAATAATTTTAACACATGGTAATTGAAATACCCACAGGGTTGATTTTGTGGAACTCACCAAGCTTCTTTGAGAATTCCTGTGGAGGAGCAAAGGATCAGGGGTAACTAAGACTCTTCTGAGGGGCCAGACAGTTAGACACAATAGAAACGCATGTGGGACACAGGAAGCATTCACCGGCCATGCTGTAATTGTGGCCATGGTCACCTTGGGGATACTCTCCCCTAATTCCTTCCTAGCTGCCATTGTCCCCAGCACATGAAGGGGGTTGATAAACTCTCACCTGATGCACAAATCAAGTTTATTCCTTTTCTTCAAAGGTGCAAATACAACTTTCCATGTTTGGCTCCTGTGGCCCCAGAGATGTGGTCTGGCATGTCCCGTTCTGGCCGGTTCTCTACCATGATCCAGGGACTGCTCAGGGCCCTTGTGTCTCCTGGTAGCTGTGTCAGGGAAATGTGCCCTTCCCAGGTGCCAGGCTCCAGGTTGAGTCTGACCCTACCTGCTAGGAGGCCACACTCGAATCAGCCCCAACCAATCTTCGGTTCTTGGTGGTTTTTAAAAAATTAGTTCATGTATTCCTAACATGGATAATATTTATTACCAGAGTAAAACAAGAATTCAACAAAGAATCTATTCCCGTCTTTCATTTCATTGATGTCAGGACCAAGTACCTTTATTTTAGGTGCTGGGGATTGAACCCCGGGCCTTGTATGTACTAGGCAAATGTTCTACCACTGAGCTGGTCTTCAGCTTGTGCTTTCTGTTTGCTTGTTTTTGAGACAGGGTCATGCTGTTTCCCAGGCTGGTCTGGAATTTATGGACTCAAGCAATCCCCCACCTCAGCCTTAGCTGAGACTATGTGTGCCCATCACCAAACCCATCTACTACTGAGGATTCAGAAAAACAAGTAAATGGGAATAAGAGGAAATTCATTATAACAATGCATTCAATTCCTTGAACTCCTTCCAATTTTATGCCAAAAGTCACACAGGAGTGTATCATCAGAGTTGAAGTTTAAAACACACACAAAAAAATTTCCTGGGACTGTAATGCTTGGAGTATTAAAATATTTCTTTAGAACTGAATTGAGACTACAATGATTTGTAGCATATATTTATCAGAATGATGTAAGATTTTATGTATTATATATTTTGATAAGCAATTATCAAACTTTTCATCAAACTTTTGATAAGCAATTATCAAACTGGGCAGAAATTAAGAAATGCATTTTTAAAATGTTACTTTCAACAATTAGCCTTCAAAAAAAAATTAAAGCAGGCCCTGTGATTACAGGAAGATTTTTAGTTTTTCATTTCAATTACTATTATTATTATTTATTTTGGTACCAGGGATTGAACCCAGGGGTACTTTATCACTGAGCCACATTACCAGCCCATTTTTATTTTTTATTTAGAGACAGGGTCCTGCTAAGTTGCTTAGGGCCTCACTAAGTTGCCGAGGATGGCTTTGAACTTGTAGTTCTCTTGACTCAGCCTCCTGAGCCACTGGAATTACAGGTGTGCACCACTAGGCCTGGCTCATTTTAATTATCATACACATTCTTTATTAAAAAGTTTGCTGGGTGATGAATTATTAAAGTATTTTATAATAGAAAATTATAGAGAAAATGGAATGGAATCGGGGTACTAGAGACTGAAGCTCAGAGCTGGAGACCAGGATCTGGGAGATGAGGCAGAGGAGCCAGAGCCAGGCACTTGGGGTCCCAGAGTCTCCCCTCTCCTTACCAAGGACCCAGCTTCCTTCTCAAGGACCCCAGTCCTCAGTTTTTCTTCCATATGCTTCTTTTTTTTTCCTTTTTAATGTTTCTTTCACACAAACATTGTTGCCTTTGGTATTATTCCACATTATTTTGTTACTATGTTCATATTCTTCCATTATCCCTCCAAATGCTGAGGGTATTTATCTATCTCAAGAATCATTTTGCTCCCAAAATGTGATTTGGGGCAGCTTCCCCTCAGAGAGACATGTACACTGGATGTTCTTAGAGTCCAGGGTCATATGCCTCCTGGTCAGGCCTCCTCCAAACTGCTCCAGCCAGGCGACTGAACAGGGACACAAAGCTACTCAAAGCCCAGAGCTTCCCAAAACTACTCAAAGCCCAGAGCTTCCAGAACTTAAAGGCAAAACTCCAAGGTTAACCTCCTTATTCTATCTTCTGCTGTTACAACAAAATGCCTGACACTTGGTCATTTATAGAGAAAACAGGCTTATTTTGGCTCATGGTTCTACAGACCATAAGGGCACTGGCACTCACTCAGTTTCTGGTGAAACTTCTCAGTTTGTACTACTCTGGGTGTGATGGAAAATTGAAGGGGGAGTGGACCCGTGTGGAGGAGAAGCCTGTGTGTGGAGGAACCAGGCTCTCTTTATTTATAACCTATTATAGTGAGAACTAATCCAGTCTGTGAGAAAGATGTTAATCCCTCTTAAAAGCCCCATGTCCCAACATTGCTACACCAGCAAATAAATTCCAACCTAAGCTTTTGTAGGGACAAACTACCTCCAAACCAACACCCGCCTTCTCAGAACCAGAAGCACCTGCCTCTGTTTAGTAGGTCACAGTGAAATGGAAAAGAGGACATTTGTAAAGAGAAACCAGCCTGAGTGTCTCCCACTATCTGTTTCCTATCAAGAATCAGAACCAATTAAATAAGGAAGATTTTCTAATAATAAACTCAGTGTCATCCATGAGGCTTTAGCAAAACATAATCTGTCACTAAATTATTGCCTTTAATTTGAGTTTTGTTGATTTTATCATTGAATATTTGTTTTGGTTTTATATAGTCACAAGCATATGCTATATGTTTGCACTTAGTATAAAAATAATTTACATTCACACAAGGGGGTCTGTTATCTATATATATGTATTTTTTTTTTCTTTGAAGGGAGTCTGTTTTTTGCCCTGAGAAACACTGCCTCCATGTATTGTAATTGTTCAGTCTCTGGAGAGCAGCAGAAATGAGAAAGGAAAGACAGACCCTGCTCAGACATGCTGTGTAACCTCCACCCAGAGGGAGGGACTGGGGACCCTCACTGGAAACTGTCCAGGAACTTGTGGGTTGAGTGTGGTAGGGTTGCTCCTGGAATACATAAAGAGCATAACTTCACCACTGAGGAACTCAGGACTCTGAGTTACTAGTTGCAAATGTCCTAAATTATACTGGCTCAGGCCCACGGGGTCTTTCCTGGTTTGGGGAGGACCCCAGGTTGGCTGGAATCTCCACAATATCTTCCAGACCCTCACTATTATGCTCTGCTGCCTTCCGCATCTTAGCTTCATTACGGCCAATTGGAGGAGAGATTTCCTATCTGGGGAGTGGGGGTACACCCCAATTGAACATCTTCCCAACTTGGAAACATCAATGGTTTATTTCTGCTACAGTCTGTGCATTGGAGGATGTAGGGCAGGCTGTGTCCGGGGAATGGTGGGGCCCTGGATCCTGTGACATCCTAAGGGCCAGTGAGAAGGGACTGGTACTTCTAAAAGTGGGTGTAGGAAGCATGCTGGCTGAGGGACTCACCCCATCATTCTCCACCCCCGAGCTGGGCAGTGATTTCATATGCTCCAATCCTCCAGCAATACCAGGTCCTGGCCTACTGACTGGTATCCTGTGGAAGTGTTGAAGAACCAAGTATTCCTGCACTTGTTAAAATGGTATATACAGGCCTCCCCAGCAACAGGGTTCTTGCAATCCCAGAGGAAGGATTCCAAGACAGTCCCACAGAGTAACAAGCAGCAGTTGATTATAGAATATGAGGTACGGAGAGAAGCCCAGAGTACAGACCATCTCCAGAGAGAATGGCAGAGCTCTGATGCAGTCTGGGCGTCTAAAGGAATTGGGTCCTTTTATTCTTGCCTTGGTTTCTTGTACCCCCTTAAGTGGTTCATTACCCTTGGTATAACTCTGAATTTTTTCGTGAGGGTCATAATGATCTGGTCACAAGGGGTGACTGTGACATGGTTTTAGTGTTGCCCTGGGCACAAGGGTAGGGCTGTGACAGCCTGGTCACAAAATAGTTGCAACATGGTATTGAAGCAATAGATCCCTTAAGGGGTTGTGACTAACTATGATTGGGAGAGGTTTGACATACCAGCTCCCATTTTCCCGATGCTTGTCTGCTTTGATAAAGTTTTCTGTTATCCCTAGTCCTGTGACTTATGGACTCTCTTTGATGTATATATCAGATGTCCTCCCTGTAAGTTACTGCCCTGCCCACCCGCTCATGGATGACTACCTAACAGTAAGGAAGACTTAATTCAAGACTAAAGCAAAAAGAGTGAAAAGCGAAACAACATCCATGTATTGCTGTTGGGACTGCCAATTGGTGCAACCCCTCTGGAAAGCAGTATGGAGATTCCTCAAAAAACTAGGAATCGAACAACCATTTGCCCCAGTTGTCCCACTCCTCGGCATATATCCAAAGGAGTTAAAATCAGCATACTATAGTGACACGACCGCATCAATGTTTATAGCAGCTCAATCACAATAGCTAAGCTATGGAACCAACTTAGGTGCCCTTCAATAGATGAATGGATAAATAAATTGTATCTATACACAAAAGAATACTACTCAGCTATAAAGGATGGCTTTATGAACTTTGCCCGTAAATGGTTGGATCTGGAGAATATTAAGCTAAGTGAAATAAGCCAGTCTCCCAAACCTAAACCCAATGGTCCATCCTACCCACCCACAAGAATGGGATCCTAATTAGAATAAGATATATTCCATGCTTGTCTACTTTTATCAAAATGGATTCTACTGTCATGTATAACTAAGAAGAACGAATAAAATAAAAAAGAACTCTATAAAAATGATACAATATGCTGAGAGAAATTTTAAAAGACCCCAATCAATAGAAGAAATAAAATTTTATTAACTCAATTAAAAAAAAAGAGTATAGCAATCAGGGAGAGAGATGGGGCTCAACTCCGAATACAGCAAAGACAGGTGGGGATTTACAGGAGAAAGGAGTATGCCATCCCAGAATATGTCTTTATTGGCATAAGGGTTATTTTGAGCTTATTATTTTGAGAAACTGCAGACACAAGAGAAGCTCTGAAAACAGAGTAGGAGTTACACTTTTGTAGGGAAAATTTACATCTGTAAAGGAAATCTCCATTTGTAAGAGTATCTTCCTCTCTGTACCAGGGGAGAAGTATGACTAAATCACTAGAGAGTCTTCTAGATGGATCACAGTTTCTGCAAATACTTAGCACAGCAACCTTACCCTGGTCACTTCCTCCTAACTCTTCTTTATTTGCTTTAACAGATGATGGGATTTAAGCCTGAATTCAAAGGCACCTCTTGGAGATTTATTCGTTTCTCTGGATATCTCCTGAGTATCCATGAGGTATACATGTTACGGAACCTCCCTATGTTTACCTCTTGTCAATCTGTCATTTTTCTAGGGGTCTCAGCTAAGCACTCAGAAAGTACACAGAGAAACTTCATTTCCCTCCCCTACATAGCCACGGAGCAGAGTGAGTAGGTCAGTGATTGGAAAAGAGATGACATCCAGAGTAGGGGAATTTTTGCTAAAAACAGGCTAAGGACTGTCATCCCCAAAGGTGGAGGATAAGGAACTTGATCAGATATCAAAGTATTATCCTATTAGGGGACAGACAGATGAGGATGGTGGGAACATGAGGTTAAGAGAATAATTCTATAAAATGGGTCCGTTGTGATAACCCCCACATGCTTTCTTTTCCAAGAAGCAATTTACCTGCAGCCCTGCCTGGCCTCAGTGGGCAGGATATGTCACATTCACTGCAGGAGAAATGCAGGCCCAAAATAATGTTGATAAGAGAAACCCAAGTTACCCTGAAGGAGACTTTCATGACCCTATCCTGAAACTGTGGGAGATAAGGATAGTTCCTCTTAACCTTAAAATTCATACGAATGTGTGGTTAAGAATCCAATGAGAACCAGTCAGCATGGGCCAAGGTGACCTAGAGTTGCCATGACAGTGGGTACTTGAAAGTCTGATGTTACTCTGCTGTCAGTCACCTGGGTGGGACTCTCCGGAAACTTCTCTAGGATCTTCAATAAAACAGGTGTGCAGGAGAGGCACATGGTCCCTCTCCTCTCTGAGAGGACCCACTCTCTCCCTTGAGCGTATCTCCTTTTCCCTTTTCCTATCCGTTCAATAAACTCATTCCTGTTACTCTGAGCGACATGTCTGAAGTCTTTCTGACTGGATTGCAAGAATCGGGCTTTGAAGAGGGGTTTTTCATGCTGCCTCAGTTTCTCGAAAGGCCCCAGGTTCATAACAATCCAACAAAGTCTGCTTGCCTGTCACACACTGTGCCAATCACTGAAGCCACTAGTTTTGCAGAAGAAAAGAATTTATTCATGAGGCAGTCAACCATGAGCAGTGGGAGCCCTAACTCTCAAGTCTGCCTCCCTGAGGACAGGGGTGAGGGGGAGTATAGGCTAAGGAAGCAGGTGGTCTGAGGCAAGGTCAGGTGACTGGAGGTAACACACACAGGATCCAATGTCCTGGCTTCTCATGGGACGCATGTTCAGACAATGGTTATCTGAGGTGGATTTCTCATCTTTCTGGTGTCAAAAGGTCACCCACAGTCAGGTTTGAATAAAGAGAGGTAGAAAGGAGACAAAAGGTAAGGGAAAAGAGGCTGTAGCTGTAAATCTAAAACCCCACAAATCACGTGACTCCCCCAGACCTGTTTTCCTCCAGGCCTGTCACTCTTGAATTTCTGAGAAATCCATAGAGTTACTATAGATTCACTCACCCATGAAAACGGCCTCATTTTTATTCGGGCTTAAGTGCGTTGTTAGCCTACACAATGTATTTTCAGATCACATAAAGCAAAGGGGGGCGTGTATCTTAAGAAACTTGAGATGTAGGCACATTCCAAATGTTATTGAATTGAAGAGACAATGTCAATCTTGTGAGAAATAGAAAGTTTGGTGGTCCATTTTCAAAATACAGTATTTAGCCTTAATTGGGATGTAAGATCCAAGTGTAGCCATTTTAACTATAGCCCTTCCCTTTGCCACCCCAATTTTAAAATTAGCCAATCACATAGATTGTAACCCCAAGTTGCTCCTATCAGGGCAAGGGCCAACACTGCATTAGGGATAAAAGCAGGTGGATCATCTGCCCAGGTGTGCTTGCTTGATGGATTTTCTTTGGTAGCATGCCCTTCAGCAGAAGTAGTTTGCCTTGCCAGGCTCCTTCTGAGCATGTGTTTGATTCCCTGTTATTTCTAACAACCTAAAGATCCTGGAAGGCCAGACCATCATAAACACCCTGTGATCCACGATCAAAGAACCAACTTCTCCAGGTTGACATCATTCCCACATACCTGCCCATACTCACCCCTCATCAAGTTCCTGGTAAAAGAAGAGTCTGAGGTCCCAGGAGCACTTTCTCACTCCAGATAGCCACATTGTGCTCTGGGAACCCTGTCCTCACCTGTCACTTTCTAATAAAGCTCTTCCTCTTTGTTAAAACCTGATATGTCCTTAAATTCTTTTCTGCAACATGTCAAGAGTCCGGCAAGTCTGAGTGTTAGGTAGATAGTTTAGTCATGGTGGGTGGGTAGGGAAAGGACAAGGAATAAAAATAATCTATAGGAGGGACATCAGACAATCACATCAAAGAGAGTCCATTTTTCACAGGACTGGGGATGTAGGAAACCTTATCAATGTGAGCAAGTATTGGGAAAATGGGGACTGATCTGTCAAACCTCCCCCAGTCATGGCTGATTGTGATCCCCTGGGGAAATTCTCAAAACCTTATCTCTTGCTACCTGGTCATCATAACCCTCACAAAGGAAGTTTGCTGAGGGCTATACAAAGGGCAACAAACCACAGGTGTGTGCAAAAACTGGGGCAAGAACAAAGAACCCCAAATCTCTTTAAAAGCCATGCAGATGGAGTCCTTATCACACTCACTCTCAAATAAACTCTTGAATACAACTATGAGCAACTCCTTTGAAATTCTTCCTGCAGGGTGGCAAGAACCAGTCTCTGGATTCCTGTGGTCCCTGTGGTTGGTGATCTTGTGGTCCCTTTAGTTCCTCGGGTCTCCTCTGCAACATGAGTAGAGGTCTCCTCTGCCTCTGGAGGAACTTCCTCAAACCCCCTTACAGTGACAACTGGGCATGTGCAGACCCAGGTCAGAGTCAGTGGCTTCAACTGGTTTGAGACGGACAAAAGCCATTTCTAAGTTCCTAAAAAACAACACAGGCAGTCAGTCGTATATCAGAGGTGTTATCCACAGCAAAGCTAACAGGAGTACAGTGCGTAGCTATGTGACTCTGAAATTGGTAATAAAAGCAAATAACAAAAGCAAGTAAAAGCCCAGCCTAGTGGCGTACACCTGTAATCCCAGCCACTCAGGAGGATGAGACTGGAAGGATCGCAAGTTCAAAGCCAGCCTTCCCAACTTAGCGAGGCTCTAAGCAACCCTAGTGAGACCCTCTCTCTAAATTTAAAAAGGGGGTGCTGGGGACCTGGCTCAATGGTTAAGCACCCTTGGGTTCAATTCCCAATACCAAAAAAAAAAAAAAAAAAAGCAAGTGAAACTAGAAGGTTTATTCAGGCCTTCAAAAGGTAGAGGATTCTCCGACTTGGGATTCTTGCTAAGGCAGGCTATGCAGGACTGGCAGAGACAGGATGAGCACAGAAGGCCAAGATTGAGGCCAAGTCAAGAAAGAAGAGAGCTCAGAGGAGCCTGACCAAAGTTTAGTCCAGGAGAGACTCTGCCAGAAAAATTTCCTAAGTGAGAAATGGGGGGAAAAAACCAGGGGGGAGGGGCTGTGGTCTCCATTTTCAGAGCGCTAACTAATTCTGATTACTACACCCTTGTAAGAGTCAGAAGGCTGCCCGAGGCTTGGGGACAATCTCCAAAACTGTGAGTATTCCAAAACTGCTTTAAACCCACTTGGCATCACTGGCTAACATAGTGAAGAGGTGGCTTGCTGCCCTAGGGAAACATAACCTGGTACTATTGACAAGCTGTTGACTACTGATCAGACCAATACTAGATATTGACTTATGGACAATTCACAAGTTACCAATGATTTCCCTGTTTTTGGATTCTTTGCCCTGTGGACTTTCACCAATTCCGGACCTAATTTAGCAATCTTATCACTGCCTCTTTCACTGGCAGTACATACGGGTTTCATTTCAAACCATTTTATTGCTTAGGCAACGGACTTGAGCAATGTTTTTCAACCAGTTTATGCAAATACTCAAACAAGTGCCAATAATTGTCACTCCCAGGATGATCGGAGCATCCACCTGCAGAAGAGTTAAAATACTGTCAACCTGAGGGGAAGGGGTGGGGAGTTTTCCGGGGGCCCCACAGGTACCAACCTCAGGATAGGTGGTGGGAGCAGCCTATTTGCATAGCTCACACTTCCTTGGTTTAGGAACTTATTGATTCAAATATGCAAAAAAGCCTGAGGCAGGGACTGAGTAGGTGTGAACGACAGCCTGATGGCTCTGCTTCGCATCAATTAGCATTTCAAAAAGTGTCAAGTTGCTGGAAGACCTTTTTTTAATTGCTGCTAATCAGAGGTTCTAGAGGGAGCAAAGAGCTATCTGTGGGTGCAAATCCAGTGCAAGAGAAAGGTGTCCAAAACGGGAATGAAGAGGGGGTGTGAGAAATAGAGGGGAGGGTGGAGCTTCAGCCATTAGTAGAAAAAAGGCACTTACATCAGGGGATTTCAGAATCCTGGAAGCTTACCTCTTGCAAATGGTACTGAACTTTCCATTCACAGTGGAATGGTGGCCCCGGGATTGGCCACTTGCTTTTAACATCTGTGTGGGTAATGCAGAGACAACTCTGGACACTAAGAAAAAGGGTGCCTTTCTATTCTTCTACTGTTACTTGATTGAATTCTTTTAAAGGAAATAGAGCCCATCAGTGTAAAAGCACTCACTTTTCATTATTGAGATTATGTTCCCTTTGAGTAGCTGAGGGGAGGAAACTGGCAGGAGGCTGGAGAGCTGGTATGACTTAGCCAGTGTGGAAATAAACAGAACACTCCGTGCGAACAGGCAGCGGCCATGCCTTTGGGGCTCCAGCCAGGGAGTCGTCCAGAGCCACCATGACTTGTGTTGGCAGAGACTCACGGGCAGGCGGGGGAGTGGAGATGCTCTGTGTGGAAAGGAGGGCTTCAGGTGTTTTCTGACTGGAAGCTGTTGGCACGGGGAAGCTGATAGAAGGGGAGAGCATTCTGAATGATGGGTTTGGGGTGCAAATTTGGTTTTCTCTGGTTGGTTCTGAGTTGAGGGGGCAGGAATAAAGAATCAGGAAGCCACAGGCACGGCCAAGTGGTGCCCCTCTGGCTGGCTGTCGTGGATGGTGTGGTTTGGCTTTCTGGGCTGGTTGCTATGGAGATTTGGGGTCAGCATTTCATTGTCATCTGTGGTTCTGGCCATTGTCCATTTGTATATTCAGCCTCTCACCAAGGTTGTTTTTATCACAAATACTAAAATCAAACAGAGGAAACAACTGGTCATGGAGTGCAGTCAGAGCTCCTGCAAATTTAGACACAAATGGCAGCCGGTTGAGAAACACTGGCCATTGCACCTAAATGGCCCTCGGGGGTGCGCTTGTCTTCTCATCCCATTGCCACCAGGAAAGTGACTCCTTGGGCTGACTGTGAATGGTAATTACACAGGAGAGGTTGCTGTGCTGGGGTCCATCGGGCTGAGGACGTTTGGTGACCACACCTCTTCAGGGCTTCTTGATCAATAGGCCTCTGGATGCTTCACTTGTGGACATTTGGAGTAGATACACAGCTGTAATCAGAGCCAGGAAAGGGCAAGGCACTTGTGTGGTGGGTAAGGGACAAAGGGACGGTCCAGCGACCTGGCCAAGAGGCCCTGGGCCCTAGGAGACTGGAGAGACAGAGCTGAAGTAAAATCCAGTGATGAAAGACAGATCAATCAACAGAAGAAATGATGCAAAGAGAGCTAGAAAACCAGAATAACTTGCTGTCACCACAGTTCACTGAACTGGAATGGAAGCTGTTTTGGATTTTGGCTCAGGCGGCTCAGAGCAGCACAACAGTACAGGGGCAGAAAGGGGAAAGGGGGAGACCCCTCTCCTCACTAGTCACGAAGGGTCCTGGCTGACACTCCTCTAACAGAGGCCGGTTAACGAGACAAAGGCATAACAAATTTATTGGATCAAAGTTTTATAGGACACAGAAGCCTGAATGAAAACCCAAAGATCCCGGGGGAACTCCCCATTTTAGCTCTTAGGTTGGAGGCAGTGTGGACCACCAGGTAGAAATGTGGGGGTGAAAGGGGTGGGAGCTCATGGAAACAGACCAAGGGGAACCAGCAAGGCCTGTCTGCTCAGATTCTTTTCATATCTCAGTGGCAGTTTTTCTTTTTCCTGGGTACAGGGCACGACCTCTCTGGAATGAGCTTCTTATTACCTTTATTCAGACAAACATAGGTCAGAGAGTTTCTTTATGGCCAGAAAGAAAGAAAAAGGAAGATGTTAGAGTAATAGTTTGAGGATTTATGTCGGGCTTTGGGGAAAAGAAGTTCCAGTTTGACCTTCCTTGGGGAAGAGACTGTCTGATTTCTATGACTCACTTTCAGGGGTGAATGAGGGGCAAGCGAAGGAGGGGAGAAAGAAGTTAGGGAGACCTCGGTTCTGTGGCTGCTTCCAAGGCCTGACAATGACCATCTCCTTTAATCCAAAGTTCTCTGTATGCCAGGGTGCCATGCTTCAGTGTCATTTCCTAAGCCCCAACAGTAGTGAATGGAATCTTGCAGGAGCTAGATTTGCAGTAGTGCCCTCGGCAGCAGCTGACCCAGAGGTACAGACCCAAGAGGAACTCAGGTCCTTTCTTACTCTTCTCCAAAAAAACCCTATTGCCTACAGGATGGTCAAAGTTGGCTTGTGTGGCAGAAATGTGTTTCTCATTTGCCTTTCTTTTTCCTTCTCCAGGGCCTTTGGAGCTGGGCTCCCAGGCTAGAGAAGAACGGTGAGGTAGGCAGAGGCCCTTGCTGGAAACCCAGCTTTGGAGGGCATCTGTCTGTCCTTCAGCGGAAGAAGGAACCTGGCCCTTGAGACAAAGTGAAAAACCTTGGGGCTGAGTCAGGAGACCTGGGTGTGGGATGACCCTGGCTAAAGCACTTAAACTCTGTTTATTTTAGGACCTGCCAAAATTAGGAATGCTGCCCACATCTGCGCCAGGTCACACTCTCATTCTTTTTATTGCAATGAGATATAAAGCACAGGACTCCAAAAAGCTGACAGTGGAAAAAGGTTTCATTCTCCACCTCATTCTGAAGGCAAGTCCTATAAAATCCATGTAACCTGGCTGCTTCTTCCTCTGCCTGGGAAATGGGATTTCACAAACAAAAACCCCAGAGCTGCCTCAGTTTACTTGTCTTTGGGGACAAAAAGCAGAGAGGACTATGACTAAGGCTGGAATTCTGCCACCTTTCCTCAGGACAAGGGATCATCCTGACTTCTATCTCTTTCTTCAGGGCAGAAGTTCAGGGTTAAAGGTAACACGTGACAATGTTCTTACCTTATAGGGGAAGAGTGAGACTTTTCAATAACCTTGACTAGAAAACTTTTTCAACAAGCAAGCATAATTTCTGAACGAAGAGGGGAAGTTAACTGGAAATTCATAAAGTTGCATATGCTTTTTCTTGTTGCAGATACACAATTCATATTCTGGAAAGAATATCAATCCATGTACACATCACTTAAGAAAAAGCACAAGTTCAAGGCTACCCTGACAACTTGGTGAGATCCAGTCTCCAAAGTGGGGAAAAATACTGGTGATGTAGCTGAGGTAGTTTTTGCCTAGCATGCACAACCCTACCACCCTCTGGGTTCAATCCCAGTACCACCAAAAAGAAAAAGAGACAATGTTCTATCCATACAATCTGCTGACAATCAGAAGGCAAAATAGTGCCATATTTTTTTTTTTTGAGGCTATTGTGAATGGGGTAATTTCCCTAATTTCTCTTGCAGTAGATACATCACTTATGTATAGGAATACATTTGATTTGTGGGTGTTGATTTTATATCCTGCTACTTTGCCGAATTCATCTATGAGTTCTAGAAATGTTCTGGTGGACTTTTTTGGATCTTTTAAATACAGAATCATGTCATCAGCAAATAGTGATAGTTTGAGTTCTTCTTTTCCTATTCGTATCTCTCTAATTTCTTTTGTCTGATTGCTCAGGTTAGAATTTCAAGGACAATGTTGAATAGAAGTAGTAAAAGAGGGCGTCTCTGCCTTGTTCCAGTTTTTAGAGGGAATGCTTTTCATTTTTCTCCATTTAGAATGATGCTTGCCTTGGTCTTAGCATCAATAGCCTTTACAATGTTAAGGTCTGTTCCTATTATCCCTAGTTTTTCCAGTGTTTTAAACATAAAGAGGTGTTGTATTTTGTCAAATGCTTAGACCTCTACAATGAAAACTACAGAACACTAAAGAAAGAAATTAAAGAAGAGCTTAGAAGATGGAAAAATCTCCCTTGTTCTTGGATAGAAAGAATTAATATTGTCACAATGGCCACAGAACCAAAAGTGTTATGCAGATTCAATGTAATTCCTATTAAAATCCCAATGACATTCTTCATGAAACTAGAAAAAGCAATCATGAAATTCATTTGGAAAAATAAGAGACCCAGAATAGCCAAGGCAATCCCTAGCAAGAAGAGTAAAGCAGGAGGCATCACAATAATGGACCTTTAATTATACTACAGAGCAATAGTATCAAAAACAGCCTGGTATTGGCACCAAAATAGACAGGTAGACCAATGATCCAGAATAGAAGACCCAGAGACAAACCCACATAAATACAGTTACCTAATACTAGACAAAGGTGCCAACAACATACAGTAGGAAAAAGCCTCTTAACAAATGGTGCTGGGAAAATTGGAAATCCATATGTAACAAAATGAATTAAACTCCTATCTCTCACCCTGCACACAAATCAACTCAAAGTGAATCAAAGACTTAGGCACTAGAACAGAGACCCCGTGCCTAATAGAAGAAAAAGTAGGCCCAAATCTTCATCATGTCAGCTTAGGACCTGACTTCCTTAACCAGACTCCTAAAGCCCAAGAAGTAAAATCGAAAAAAAAAATTTTTTCTTGCAAACAGAGTATGTGTGTGGATCAAGAAAAGACAAGCTGCTGTTTAGATTTGGGGGTGAGAGGGAAAGACCACGAATAGAACACCCAGACTTTTGTCTTATCAAAAACAGTGCTTTGATCTTACCAAAATGAGAAAACACTCCGCAAAGAGGGAAGCAGGTCCCACAGAGCTGCTGTGGGATGGAGTCTGCAGGACACACAAGGTGGCATTCCCCCAATGTCACCCTCCCTGCCTGGGAGTCGAAGCATCCCTTCACAGCTGACTGCATTGGCCACAACCAGCCAGAGAGCTTAAAGGATTTGCCCAGGGTCACATGCAGATCCAGAGACTGTCTACAGTTCATCTCAGTTTGCATCACTGATAATTATTTCTGGAAACCCATCTTTAAAAGAGTTCTGGAGATAGCAGTGTGCAAAGTTGTCCCCATTTCCCAGAAACATTATTGTGGCCATGTGAGAACTCTGCAAGACAATGTGGGCCGCTATGAAACCATGACTTGGGTGAGGGTGCTGAAGGTGTGGGCACCATATGCTGCTGAGTGGAGGACAGCAGAAGTGACCATGAATGGGATACCAATACCAGAATCTCTTGGATTTGGGGGTTTTGGGTTTTTGTACTGGGGATTGAGCCCAGAGGCACTTTGCCATTGCACTTCATCTCTTGCTAAATTGCCAAGGCTGTCTTTGAACTTATGATCCTCTTGCCTCAGGCTCCTGAGTCACTGGGATTACAGGCATGTCCCAGCCAATTCTGGGAGCTCTTGTCAGGCCAGCACTCACCCCTCAACAAGTTCAATATGAAGAAATTCCAATTGGGAAGAACGTTGGTTCTGCAGGCAAGCTGAAGTAGAGCAGAGTCCCTAGGGAAGTGAATCAGAAGTTTAACTTCTCCCCTACACGTCAATGAAAGTCCCAGTGGGTTGATGTAAAATCTCAGAGCTGAGAAAAAAAATAAGAAATGGTCTCGCCCAACCAGTGGCAGGGAAAGGGTGACCTGATGAACACCTGCAGTTCACTGTTCGCCCACCTCTGGTGTCTCCTTGTACTGGTTGTGAAAATGTGTATAAGCTGTCTAATCTCTCTGTTTCTGCATTTGAATGTGGGGTGGAAAGTCAGTGTCTGCTCGTAGCACACTTTCAATAAACGTTAGGTGCTACCTATATACTGTGTTTAGGACTTGGGGGTACTCTTCATGGAAACGAACTGCTGCAATTTGGATCTTGATTATCCCCTGAATGCTTGTATCCTGAAAGCTTGCTGCCTAGCCCCTGATACTATTGGAATGTGGTGGAATCTTTAGGAGTGGGGCCTCATGGAAATAAGTTGGTCATTGAGAGCATGCCCTTGAAGGGGATATTGGAACCCTCTTCCACTCTCTTTGCCCCATGAGCACTAAGAGGTGAGGAGATGTTCCACTATGTGCTCCCACCATGATGTGCTGCTTCACCACCGGTCCAAAGGCAATGAGGTCAAGTGACCACAGGCTGAAACCTCTGACACTGAGCCAAAATAAACCTTTTCCTCCTTGTAAGTTGTTTATCTCAGGTATTTTGTCCCAGTGATGAAAAGTTACACAGATACAAATAAATGAGTTTAAAAATATATATAAAGTTATTCTATCTATAAATACATGTTTATTTATATAAATAAGTGTAAACACACACATATGCACACTTTTACATGATGAAATGACCAAGGACCTATCTCTGAAAAGTCCATTTGAAAAGTTCTGGAGGTTTTAGTGGATTTAGTGCAAATCCAACAGGAACCAGGATGTAACTAGGCTGCTAAAAAAACTAATGACCCTCCAGGCTCCACTACAAGTATCTAGAGAGGAAATGATCTCAATGTTTTCTGGGTTAATCAGATCACATTTAGACCATTGCTCCCAGATGCAAATTACAGGGACCATCACCAAGCTGACATCCAGGTTGGTGGAGAATCTAGGAACTTAGTCGATTAGGAAAGTTTGAGGCAATGGGAGTATATATCATTTGGAAATGATAACTATTATTATTATCTCAAATACTATAACTCTATAAGATAAGGCATTTGTTTTATTTATAAGAAAAACTAAAGCTCAGAGAGATGATTTAACAGGACCATAGTCATGGATCTACTAATTAATGAGCCAAGATTTGAATCTAGTTCTCACCCTAACTACATGTTCATTTTATTATATGATGATGTCAACCTGCTAGTCGAATTTACTCCATCATTTCCATCACTTCCACCTGTCCACCCTACTTCTACCTAGTTGATCAGAACTAAATCCAAGGTAGCAAGTCCCCTCATTACTTATGTACCTTTGGCCAGAGTTGTTTAGATTTCTTTTTTTTTTTTTTTAAAGAACTTAGAGGGCTGCTAGAAAGGAAAATGCAAATAAAGTCTAAGAAGTAAAAAAAAAAAAAAAATTATATACAACTGCAAAGAAAATACCTTAAACAGAAGGCACCATATAATCCTTAAAAACCCAGATGAAAGGAGAACCAGATTACAATGATCTCTACAGAGTGAAATGAATACAAACTCTGTCCCCTCTCTCTGCATGGTTACCATTCAGGTGCTGTGGCTGATCACTTGGGGCTTATGCACCTGAGAGGAGGAGATGTCAGGGTCTAAGCCAGGGTTAAGGACCCCCGCCCCCAGGGATCCCTTTTCAAGGGAAACTTTCAGGTCCTCATAGGATATAAGTGCGAAAAGTTCTTTGTGATCACAAAGTCTGCTTCCTTCTTATTTTATAGGTGAAGAAACTGAGACCCGAGGATTTAGAGTGAGCCTCCAGGCCCCAGAGTAAGTGGGTATCAGAATCTGGGACTAGAACCAGGGCTGCCATGCCAGAGCAGTGAGAGCTAGACTAAAGCTGTGGAGTCCAGGTCACACCCTGCATTAGTGAACACAAGTGGACACATTCGGGACCCCTCAGGATAATGTGCTATGCCTACACAATCAGAGGATTGCACGACAATGGCTTTTTTAAATTTTTAATTTTATTTGTTTTCCTGTGGTGCTGAGGATGGAACCCCAGTGCCTCACACATGCCAGGCAAGGGCTCTGCCACTGAGCCACAACCCCAGCCCCACAATTGCCTTTTTATTTGTCACTTTTCTTTTGATTCTATCTGTCTTTGTGTTTCCATTTATACCAGCTTTTCTAATATTTAATTGCCATATCATATAGTTTACTCAAAGTGTACGTTTCAGTAATTATTCATATATTCAGAGTTGTGCAGCCATGACCACAATCGATTTTGAACATTTTCATTGGCCCTAATTCCATACCCATGGAATGGGTATGAGCAGGCACTCTCCATTTCCCCCAACCTCTTCAGCCCTAGACAACACTACTCTATTTCTGTCTCTATGGATTTTCCTACTATGGTTATTTCATTTATTTTCTGGTTCTGGGGATTTAACCCAGGGGTACTTAACCACTGAGTCACATCCCCAGTCCTTTTTGTTTTTTATTTTGAAGGCAGGGTCTGGCTAAGTTGCTCAGGGCCTTGCCAATTTGCTAAGCCTAATCTCAAACTGTGATCCTTGTGCCTCAGCCTCCCATGTCACTGGGATATTACAGGCATGCACCACCATGCTGGCTGATTATTTCATATTAATGAAATCATACAATATGTAATTTTTGTGATTGAGTTCTTTCACTTAGCACAATGTTTTCATGGCTCACCAACGGCATAGCATGAATCAGTATTTCATTCTTTTTCTAAAATTTATTCTAATTAGTTATGCATAATAGTAAATGCATTTTGAGACATCATACGTAAGTGGAGTATAATTTCTCATTCTTCTGTTTGTATATGATGTAGAATCACACCAGTTGGGTTGTCATATATGTACTTAGGGTGATAATGTCTGATTCATTCTTCTTTATTGCCAAATAATATTCCATTGTACAGATATGCCTCCTTTAAAAATCATTTTGTCAGATGATGGATCTTTGGGTTATTTCCATTTTTTGGCTGTTATGAATAATGCTGCTCTGAATATTCATGTACAATTTTTTGGGTAGGCATACTTTTTTTTTATTTGTCTTGGATATATACTTAGGAGTAGAACACCCAGGTCATGTAGCATTCTATGTTTAAATCTTTAAGGAATTGCTGTATGTTTTCCAAAGTGGCTAAACCATTTTACATTCCTACCAATGATGGTTCCAATTTCTCTGTCTTTACGAACTCTTGTCTTTTTTATTATAGTCACCCACTTCATGTGAACTGGCACATCATTGCAGTTTTGATTTGCATTGTCCTGATGCATCTTTTTTAAAAATTTTTATATATTGAACGATACTTTTAGATATATAATGGTATATAACTAACTTCTTGTTGGAATATAATTTTTTTTTTTTTTTTTGGTACTGGGAAGTGAATCAGTGAGCCACAGCCCCACCCCTTTTTTGTGTTTTTTTGCAGGGAGGGGTACTGGGGATTAAACCCAGGGGCACTTAACCACTGAGCCACATCCCCAGCCCTATTTTGTTTTTTATTTAGAGACAGGGTCTCACTGAGTTGCTTAGCACCTCGTTTTTGCTGAGACTGGCTTTGAACTCGAGATCCTCATGCCTCAGCCTTCCAAGCCTCTGGAATTACAGGTGTGCGCCACAGCGCCCCGCAGAATATAACTGCTATCAGTGTGAAGTAACCCTTTTATCCTAGATCATGCTTTTGGACTTAAATTCTATTTTGTCTTATAATATTGCTCTCTATATTTTTGTTTCTGTTAATATTTCCCTGGCATGTATTTTTCTACGTCACTTTGTTTTAGAGAGATCCATAAATAGCACAAAGGTGATTTATTTTTGACTATTCTAAATTATAATAGAATATGTTTTATATTTATTTTCATTACATATAGGCTTTGCCATATCCTTCAAGTTTACTATGGTTTTTAGTTTTCATTTTTTCTTTCTGGCCTTTTGTAAGATTGAATTTTCCTTTCCCATTTTGTTCCCTTAGTGGTCTTCCTTAAATATTTTAAACACACATTTCTGTTACCTAGGATCTTTGATTCTTCTCCCCTGACAGAAAATTTAACAAGCTTCTCTTTCCCCTATACACTCTTGATACCTCTGAGGTCACAATTATCTGGGACTCCAGATTCAGTAAGAACAGTTATTATTAATAATAACTGTACCAATGAGGATTTCTACAGCAGCTTATTCGATTCCACAACTTCTCTTAAATAACTAATAAGTGTGAATTCCTCTAGTCTACCAAGATGTCTACGAGGCATTCATCAATGTTATACAGGCAGCAAGTGGGAATCAAAGGATAATATTAAACATGCACAGACCAGGTGGCAAAAATTAAACAAGTAGGAAGCCACAAACATTTTTAAAGACATAAATATAAATAGAACCAATAGAATAAAAATTCAAATTTTCCTCAAACCAAAAGAAAATCTTAAAGTGAAAAGATAAATATTGACAAATACAGTAAAATATAATCCAGTACACATAGTGATCATAACAAAATAATATTACAGGGCTGAAATAAAATGCAGCAGTCATATTAATATACATAAATGGACTTAATTTCAACACTTAGGAAATGATTTTCCATTTGGTTTGCAGGGCAAGACCCAGCTCTATGTTTTATGCAAAAGACACACTTAAAATGATTCAGAAAGGCTTTTGAAAGGGCAAGATGACTGGGATGGTTTGGATCTGGAATGTCCCTCAAAGGCTCGTGGGTTGAAGGCTTGGTACCCAAGGCAGCAAGGTTCAGAGGTGGGGCTTTTAGGTGATGATTGAATCATGAGGGCCCTTGACCTCATCAGTGGATAATCCATCAAATGGATTAACCCACTGACAGCTGAATGGACTACTGGGAGGAGAATCTAGTTGGAGGAGGTAGGTTGCTAGGGGTGAGCCCTGGAATAGTTAATCTTCTCCCAGGCTCCTCTTTCTTCCTCCCTCTCTCTCTTGCTGTCTTGCTTTCTTGCTCTTGCTCTCTCTATCCAAGAAACTGACACAATGAACTAAGGAATACAAGGCAAATTGAAACAATAAGAAAACAAGGCTGCCCAGCATGGTGGTGCAAGCCTATAATCCCAGGGACTCGGGAGGCTGAGGCAAGAAGACCACAAATTTGAGGCCATCCTCAGCAATTTAGCAAAGCCCTAAGCAACTTCATGAGACCCTGTCTCAAAATAAAAAATTAAAAAGGGCTGGGAATGTGGCTTAGTGGTTAAGCACCCCTGGGTCCAATTCCTGGTCACCCCTACCCCCAACAAAAAGCACTTAGACAGCCATGAAAAGTCATATCAGTAGGTCTCAAAGAACAGGCCACTTTTCAAAGTAGAAATACTAGAAACACTCTGATCATAAATGTCATGAAACTATAAATTAATGTCAAATCAGAAAAAAAACAAAAAATTATTTCTGATTTGATTTTTATACCAAATAGAAATTAAAAACGTGCCATTAAAACATTTATGTTATTTCTAAAAAGTAATGATAATGAGAGCACCACATTTCAGAAGGCATAGGATACATTTTTAAAAGTGACCAGAGGAAAATTCATTGCAATAGAAACAAAAATATGAAAATAAATGAACTAAGATCCAAATTCAAAAATCTAGGAAAAGCACAGTAAAGGAAACCCAAAGAAAGCATAAGAAGCAATAAAGACAAAAGTAGAAGTAAAAAATAGGGGCTAGGGATATAGCTTAGATGGCAGAGTGCCTACCTTGCAAGCACAAGGCCCTGAGTTCAATCCCCAGCACC
>JAJEJO010005530.1:294519-353522 GCA_020662805.1 Glaucomys volans | reverse complement strand
ATGTTGGCCATTTTCTCTAGTGGAGAGGAAAAGATTTCATCCTAAAATGTTAACATATTTATTCCTTTTGCATAAGACTGAAATGTGATGACTCCAGGGTATCACACACAGTTTTTAAATGCCAGCCTGTGAGAATTTTGAAATGTTCAGTTCTACTGTCTTTACTTCATCACGTGTAATGAAGAGGCCTCACAGTCACTGTACCGAGGCATGTACTGGCCTCAGTTTCCTTATCTATAAAATGGGGATGATATTACACAGCTTACCAAATTGTTGTGATGACTATCATCTAGGCATTTAGCAATGGACTTGGCATAGAGGAAACAATTCTTACTTCTATATTTTCCAGTCAAGGAGAGGCAACATGGCAATGATGGATGTGGATGAGAGAGTGTTTGTGCTTATGCTGATCTCTGAGCCCTTGCGGGGAACTGCCTATAAATGAACAGCAGGGCATGACAGTCTCCAAACAGGCCAGACTTCGGGAATGCTCTGTGCTTAATTCACAACAGAGTCACGAGAACAAAATGGTTTTAAGTTACTTCAGTCTCAAGTGCCTGGGGTGACAAATACTTCATGCAGTCACTTTCTTATCTATGTGTTTCTGATTTTCAGATCATTTGGCACCAGGAAGTGAGATTCCCTTCTTTGGAATGAAGTAAGGGATTTGGCTCCTGGCCTTCTTTGGTGTGAATTCATGAGCCTATTTGTAAAGTTCTGGGAATTCCTGGCAAGAAAGTTGCTGCATAATGACATATTTCACCTATAGTTATTGAGATGTCACTTCTGGCAACTCAGAAACTTGTCAGGCAGAGATTTAATTTGGTAACACCTAACAATATTAAAATGACATTACACAAACATTTCTGATACATTTCATCTTTTGCAGAATCGAAGTAGTTTGCTGTTTGTGATGATAAAAGCAATATTTGCAAAACACTAGAAACTAGAAAAGCATTGCGCAGTGAAGAGTTAACTCACAGGCCTGGGCTGCTCCAACCCTGCCATTGCTCCATCTCCAGGACTGGCCCTGGGCCCAGCTCCTGGAAGATGACCTCTCAGCCTTCAGAGGATACTGCCTAATGAGAGTGGCTTTGTATGCCTGAGACATGGGGCCACACTTTGTCAGTTTCACCTGGAGTCTGAGTGGCCAAGGTTAGTCCTGCAGACACTGCATGTAAAGGTGACTGAGCCCTGAACCCAAGGCTCCAGTGAGTTCCCTGTTTGGCAGCACTTCCCTTTGCTGTCACATTGCTGCTGTCCATGTGACTCCCTGGGTAAGGACAACCAGAGGCTTTCCCTGGTGCTTCCTGCACTCCATCCTATGTGCCTTTTCCCTCTGCTGATTTTAATCTGTAGCCTTTTGCTACAATTAACTGTAACAGAGAATAACAACTTATCTGAGTCCTGTAATTTTCCTATTGAGTCATTAAAACTGAGGATGGTGTAGGGGACCCTAATGCAAACATCAAAACTAAAATAAAAATTATCCATGACCTACTTCTAATGATAACATCTTCTTTAAAAATATATGACATACATAGTCAACACAAACACTTGTTTATGGAAAATGGATCATACTGTTTGGTTTTTCTCAGTTAATATATGATGGACACATTTTCCTCTGCTCTTTGATAAATTATTTGCATAGCATTCCAGTGTATAGTACCTGTGGTATATTTATTGAATCCATCATCTACAAGAAGACATTAGGGTTATTTTTCTCTCTGGCTATCTCTTTGTATTATAAACAGCGCTGCAAAAAAATTCCTTGCAGATAATCTCTTTGTAAGCTTCTCTAATTATTTGTGATACAGAGAACGTGATGCAAAGATTTAACAACTGGTAGTATCACTTGGAGTGATTAATGAGATGTGTCAGTTTTTAGTCTTCTACCCAGAGGAATTCTGACAATTAAAATTATTGGAATTGGGCTAGAATTTGAATAGATCCTCATCCATTAAATTCATGGAAACCTGTGTCTCCACTATTTTTCAATATCTCTACATAATGCACTAGTAGGTACTAGAGGTTCGAGAATACTAGATTGATTCTAAGGACATACTCCATAACTTTTTACTGAAATTTATTATAATCTACTTTTCCCAAAATTGTCAGCTATTAGAAAAAATTCTGGCCCAAAACCAAGCAGTTACAAGATCAAGAATACCTACCAAGGATTTAACTGCCTGCCAGCCCAAAGCTTAATAATCTTAAAGCCAACATAGTCCAGAAGCTGTACGATGTATCATTTACAATGTCTAGCATTCAGAGAAAAATTACTAGAAAATGTGGTCCCTAATCAATATAGAAAACAGCAAATTAAGCAAACCCACAAAAGATCAGATATCAGAATTACTGAAGAGCTGTAAATTAACTATTATAGATATATTCAAAGATTTAGAGGAAAATGTTAGGTCGAATTGGGCGGCTGCAGGGGGAGGGAGTACGGTCACCTAGCAACACACTGTGCCAGAAGTGACCAATGAGGCAGACCTGGTGACCCTGACATCCACCTTGGGTCCACCTTTTCCTGGGCAGGACCCTTGACCCCTTTCCTCTGTATAAAAACCCTGAGCAGCCAAAGCCACATGCGATTTCTTCTGGCTCTCCCACCCCGACTTTCACCCTGGGGGGCTGGAGATTTCGCCCAGGACGCAGACTCTAATAAAATCAAGCCACTACTTTTGTCTGATTCTGGTGAACCCGCCTGGCAAACTCCTTTTGGCCACCCACCGCCGCCTTTGCGAGCTTTACCAGCCGCCCTTTCTCGAGCTTTACAGAAAATACATAAAATGAATGAATAGATGGTGAATTTCAAAAGAGAAAGAGAAACTCTTAATCAGTTCTTCATTGAGTTTAAAACATAATATCTGAAATAGGATATTTATTGAAGGTATTAGGAACTGGACATGGAAGAAGAAAAGATCAGTAAAATAAAAGCTAGGTCAATACAAAATACCCAAAGTGTTATGGTTTGGATATGAGGTGTTCCACAAAAGAAGCATTAATGCAGGAAATGAAATGATTAGATTATGAGAACTAATAACCTAATTGGCATATTAATCTACCTGATGGATCGATCCACCTGGTGGATTGATAATTTGGATTACTGGATGGTAACAGGAGGCAGGTGGAAATGAGTCACGGGGTGAGCCTTGAGGATTACATATTTTGTCCCTGACTCCTTGCTCTCTCTGCTTCCTGACTGCCAAGAGCTGAGCAGCTTTCTTCTGCCCTGTCCTTCCACCATGATCTTCTGCCTTACCTTAGGAGATCTCTGAAACCTTGAGCTCAAAACAAAATTTTCCTCCTCTAGGTTGTTCACATCAGGTGTTTTGGTCACAACTATGAAAAACTGCCTAACACACAAAGTAAACCACATAAAGTAAATAATAATAATAATGATAATTAAAGAGTAAAAGTATCCGAAACTTGTGGAACATTATCCAACAGTCCCAAAAGGAAAATACAGAATGGGGAAGAAATATATATATATATATTTTTTTTTTTTGGAACCAGGGATTGAACTCAGGGGCACTCGACCACTGAGCCACATCCCCAGTCCTAGTTTGTATTTTATTTAGAGACAGGGTCTCACTGAGTTGCTTAGAGCCTCGCTAAGTTACTGAGGCTGGCTTTGAACTCGCGATCCTCCTGACTCAGCCTCCCAAGTGCTGGGATTACAGGCGTGTGCCACCGCGCCTGGCAAGAAACGTTTTTAAAAATAATGAATGGAATTGTTCCAAAACTGATGAAATACGTCTACAGATCCAAGAACCTAAGTGTATCCCAAGTAGGACGAATGCAATACCTACCCTTATGGTTTAGCTATTAGGTGTCCCCCCAGTTTACATGTGACACAATGCAAGAAACTTAAGAGGTGAAATAATTGGGTTATATGAATCTTAACCTAATCAGTGCATTAACTCCTGATGGGAATTAATTTGTTAACTGTGGGCAGGTAGGGTGTGGCTGGAGGAGGTGGGTCCTTGAGGGCATGCCTTTGGGGTTTATATTTTGTCCCTGAAAAATGGACCTCTCTCTCTCTCTCTCTCTCTCTCTCTCTCTCTCTCTCTCTCTCTCGGTGGCTCTGTCCTGTCCTGCTTTCCTCTGCCACATTATTATGCCGTGATGTTCTGCCTCACTCAAGCTCCAAGGTATGGAGTTCTTCTGAAACTGTGAGCCCCAAAATAAACTTTTCCTGTTATAAAGACCTTCTCAGGTCTTTGGGTCACAGTAACAAAAAACCTGACTAAAACACCTATACTCATCATAGTCAAACTTCCAAAAACCAAAGGATAAAGAGAAAAACCCTCAAAGCAGCTATTAAGGGAAAGGGGACATTACACTAGGGTACAAGTTGGTCTTTGTTTTGCTTTTGTTTTTAGCACTGGATTGAATGCAGGGTGCACTACCACTATGCTGCATCACCAGCCCTTTTTATTTCTCACTTGGAGACAGGGCCTCACTAAGCTGCCCAGGCTGGTTCAGAACTTGCTGTCCTCCTGCCTCAGCCTCCTGAGCAGCTGGCATTTTTGGCGTATGCCACCATGCCTGACTGTCAAAAAACTGTGGAAGCCAGAAATAGAATGACGTTTTCAAAGTGCTAAAAGAAAATATTGGTCAACTTAGAGATCTACACCCAGTAAAAAACGCCCTTCAAAAATGAAGACAAAGTGTAGGCATGTTTAGACAAATATAAATAGAATTTATTACCAGCAGATTCACACTGCAAAAGAATGCCAAAGGGAAACAATCTGAGAGGCTCAGATCTGCAGGATGAAGTAGAGTCTTCGAAAGTGTAAAGATGTGGGCAAACATAAGAGGCTGGTTTAGAAGTCTTTCTTTTAAAAAGTTGAAGATGAGTCTATTCTCTATGGAAGGGCAAAGGTCCCTCAATAGCCAGAAAGCTTGGAAAAAGAAGAATAAAGGGGAACTAATTGCTCTGCCCTTTTTTTGTACTTACTCTTTAGTTACAGTAATCAAGACAGTGTTTGTGATGCAAAGACTTAAGCAGATATTGGTGGAGAAACAGACATACAGATCAATGACACAAAACAAAGAACCCCCAAATAGAGCCTCAAAGTAGGCCCAACCATCTTTTCACAAAAGTATAAAAGCAATTCGGTGGAGAATGGAGAGTCTAATCAACAAATGCTGTATGTAGGAGCAACTGGCAAAAACAAAGCAAAAAAACAAAAAAAATCCCAATCTAAGCTTCATGCCTTATATAAAAATTTGTTCAGAATGAACCAGAGACTTAAATGTAAAATGTAAAACTATAAGACTTTTATGAGAAAATACAAGGGGGAATAAATCTTCAGATTTTTTAAAATGATGTTTAACTGAATTCTACATCATTAGCCATTAAAATTTAAAAAAACGATATATTAAAACTTTTTTTCTGCTGTGAGAGACTGTAAGCAGATGAAAAAGACAAGATACAGACTGGGAGAAAATATTTGCAAACGATGTATCTGATAATATTCTATTGTATCTAGAATATAAAAAGAACTCACAAACTCAGCCAAAAAAGCAAGCGAGCCAATTAGAACAGGCGCAAAAGACATTAACAGACATTTCACTAGTGGGGACAGTTAGATGACAGGCGTAACAAAAGTTATTTAGCATTAGGTTGTTGTTTAGCATTAGGTTAATGCAAATTAACCATTAGGTAAATGCGAATGAGCAACAACGAGCAACAATGAGCTATCTTTACAAAACTAATAGAATGACTAACAAAAAATAATTGTAAGTGCTGGTAAGAATGTGGAGGGACTGAATGTCTCATACATTGCTGGTGGGGAATGTAAAATGAGACAAACACTTTGGAATATAGTTTGGCAACTATTTATAAAATTAACATACATGGATGTGACCCAGCACCTGCACTCCTGGGCATTTATCCCAGAAAATGAAAACGTATGTTCACACAAAAACTTGTACGTGAACGTTCATAGCAGCTTTACTTGTAATTGCCAAAACATAGAATGTCCTAAATAGGCAAATGGATAAGCAACTGTGGACCATCTCCACTGTGGAATGCTCTTTGGTAATAAAAAGGAGCAAGCTATTGATAAATGATACATAGTGCATGGATCTCAGGGGTATTATTCTGAGTGAAAAAAAAATCTATTTCAAAAAGATAACATACTATATTATTCCACTTATGTAATATTCTCAAATGGAAAGAAATACAGAGATATCGAACAAATTAACTGTTTCCAGGAGAACAGGGATGGGCGCGTCGGAGGGTGGTAGGAATCTAATGACTCTACTGGGTAACACAAGTTCCTTCGCAGTGCGGGGACAGTTCTGTGTCCTCCTCCCGTTGGCGATTACATAAATCATGTGGCAAACCTGCATAAAATACACATACACACTCATCTGCGGATGCTGGTAAAATCTGAAAAAGGCAGTTAAGAATAATATACCGATATAAGTTTCCTGCTCTTGATGTCGTGTTCTGGTTAGGCCAGACGGTGCACGTGCGGGTGGTGAGTGAAGGATTCGCAGGGCTCCCTGCACTGATTTCTTCCTGCGAGGCTACAATTACTTCAAAATCGAAAGGTTTTGAAAAATATTGAGTGCTTAAAGCAGAAGCTGTAACAATGGAGGGCAGGGTCCTGAACACAGAGGAAAAGTAAAACACACAACAAAACAGCACAACGAAAGCAGCGGAGTTAAATACTGTTCTGAGTTTCTTATTGGATAGTTTTTGACCAGCCCAGCCCCACCCCCACACCGTGGACTCCCTCCTCCCCCGCCCCCACTGAGCGGCTCCCCAGCCCCAACCCAGGCCAACCTCACCCAGGGCTGTTCCGAATCCCGCTCAGAACCACTGGGGCTCCCGGCCTCAGGACCCTCTTGCTCAGCCCCACCTAGTGGCTTTGCAACAGAACTGCTCCGACTGGGAAGGAATAAGAGCAAACCTATTTTTCAATGAAAACAGTCATAAAAACCTTACCCAATGACTTGCCCGTAGTGATGGGATCCACTGCCTGTTCCTTCCTTTCCTAGTTTGGTCCGCGCTGCTGCAGCTGCCGCATTGGGCTGCGTCTGTGGTTGGCTTCTTGAAAGTCTTTCCCAAGCAGGATGGGGTCCAGGCTTCCAGGCAATTCGGCAGAGGCTGCCAAACCTGTTACCTGTCCTGTGGCAAAACCTTCTGGGCCAGGGCCTTCCCTTCATCTCAAGCCTCTCAACTTCCTGGCTTTCCTTTTGGTTCAGATTTAAGTGTTGGCTCCCATTTTATTCTACCCCCCTCCAAATCATTCAGAGGGAAAAACACCGGACTGATTACATTTCAAAACCAGTACATTTCTTTTAAAAGAGGAGGCACTGCGAATAGCAAGAGGCTCTTGGAAAGTGAGGGAATAAGAGGATGCTCTCTGCCTAGGACGCAGGGCAGGTGCCTTCCAGGGTCACACCCGGATGGTGCTGGGGGCTAGGGCTGATCTGGATGGTCCGACTGAAGGACGCTGCCCCTGGGCAGGCAGCTTGCAGAAATATGACCCTCCAGACCCCAGTTATCAAAGGTAGTGGTCACTCATTGGACCCTGAGGCCCCAGTTCTTGCCCCTGTGCTGTGACTACCTGAGTAGATAAAGGAAGTTTGTCTTTGACACCTCCCAACTTTGGTTTTAGGGTCCTCTTTGGGGGCTTCTTCCCTGTTGAAATTCATGGGATTTCATTTCTTTTGGGAATTTCTGTCATGTTGGAAAGTAATGTCATTAATGAAGCCCTTCTGATTCCACCAGTGGTTTAATCTACCCCTTGCAGAAAACACAACCACCCACAGTTAGCATCAGCTACCTGGAGTGGGAGCTGGTCATGCACAAGAAGACTGAGCAAGGGCAAGGGAAGGGCCTGGCCAGCTGGGTGCTGCCCAGGGTGACAGCTGGCCAGTCTTCTGGACACTCCAGCCCTCTTCCACCTCAGCTTCCCCAAAGTCTTTGCCTGAGTTCCCTGCACCAAGTCCCTTGGGGGCCACCGGGCAGGTTCTGCTGCAGACCTGTGTCCCTCCGGCTGCAACACAAGACACGAGGGGTCAGAGCAGCGCCCGGGTCCTGTGTTGTAGCCCGAGGACTCACACCATGTCACAGTGGGCCTGGCCTGCCCCTGCCCGCCCAGTGTCCGCTTTCAAGTAGGCCACCAGGCTTCCGCTTTGGGAATCCAACTTGCCGTGCACCCAGATGAAGAAGCTGTAAGAGAACAGAGGCTAGCGTGGGTAGTGGGCCCTGGAACTGGGGCTGTCCTCCCATCTATAGAGGAAAACTCAATGGTCTGGAGCAAGGAGGCTGGCTGTGCCCAGTGTCCCACCTTACCCAGGCCTCCTAGGTGACATGCATGCAGGTGATGGAAATGCTCGGAGGAGAGGGCCATGCACACATTTCACTGTCCACGCTCCTTTCCCTCTGAATAATGAATTATGGCTGTTTACAAGCCACTAATTGCAGTGATTATAACAATACTTCCTAGGAAACGGTTCTTACTCTAATATCATGATGAGAATTTTATAAATGCTAGACGAGTACAATGAATTGCCCTGAATTATAATAAATATCTGCACTTGGGGAGCAAAGCAGTAAACCCAATATTATCATTATCCATTTCCAATGGGCCTATGGGGGATTTATGTCTTATTATGGTTTATTTTTATTCAAAAACCCCTATATATCATTTTTATGGGGATTTTTTTTTTTGGTAAGTCATTTCGGTTTCTTTTTCCTACAAAATCAAATGATATAGATCTGGAATCAAAAAAGTAGCCCAACATCAATTCCTCCAAAGTCACCTATCAAAATTTCTCCTCCAGACTTGCCATTAGCTCAGGTCTTTGCAGAAACCCAGGGGCTTTAGGGCCGAGGAATGAATTGCTGTGTTGCCTTCCTCTTTGGAGATGGCTTTGGCCTTGAACTCCTGGCTCAATCAGGCCTCCTGCCTCAGTCTCGGGGGAAGCCCAGCTCCTCTCCTTATTTCTATCTTTAGGAAAGCAGACCTCCGGGTTTTGTTCAAGAAGAAAGCAGCGGACTTTGAGCACAGATCAGACATTAAACAAAAGCAGGGAACTCCAATATCACATGGTATCTGCCCGTGAAAGAAGACAAGATTCTCACAGGCTTGCAGAACAGGAGAAAGAAGGGTGACAATATCATGGCCACCTTTGTCGAGGAACTTCAAATTGAAGAATTCAGAGTAGGGGTGGGGGTGGGGAATCCTTTCTCTAAATATAATATCTAAAAGACTTCAAAGGGGCTCTTCCTAGATGACCTGGCTGCACACCATTGTATCTGAGTGTGGCAGTGCCAGGGAGGCACACATTCCCCCAAATAAGTTACCCCCCAACCCCAATCTCCTTTTACAAGCCAGTGATCCTTTCCCAGGACCACAGGGGGTTCTGGGAGGTGATGGAGGACACAAGGTGGTGCCGGCACCATTGGGTGCAGGTCCCTTCTCCCTTCTTTTCCTTCTCTCCAGTGGAGCCTGATGACTTCTCAGTGCCCACAGCCCAGCATCCCTTGCAGTTTGGTGGCCTCTGAGGAGGCAGGGATGTGGGAGGGAGGCAGAGAGAAAGAATAGATCTTAGTAATATTGCAGGCTTTTGAGAAAAAAAAGGGGGGGGGATGGCAGTGGAGATGGAAAGTATTACTGTCCCCTTGTATAGTATATAGTATTGAGCTGGACCACACAGACCAGAAAACTGACCCCCCCCCCAGTATTCTCCAATTACATCCATTTACCAGCAAATACCATAATTTCATTCTTCTTTATGGCTGAGTAATATTCCATTTGTATATGTACCACATTTTCTTTACTCACACGGGCAAGCTCTCCTTTCCTCATACCCACCTGCCATGGAAAATCTTGCTCCATTTATCCATACCCTTCCTCCAAAAAGTTCCAACTTCCCTGATCTTCCCTTCCCAAGCTTCTGGCTTATGGTGGAAAGTCCTTGGGTCTCCGGGTTGTTCCACCCTCTCTCCCAGCCATCATCTACTTTTTAAGGCTTTGTCATGTTCTAGGGGTCCACGCGGGGTTTCTGTTAAAGAAGAGCCTGGTGTCACAGAACCACCAGCCAACAACCCACTCATTGGGACCAGGTGAAGTCCCACAGTCTGGGGCTGGCCCTCTGCTTCCAGATGCCAGACATTATCCATAACCATGAGCAACGGAGCTCAGGGGCACCAGTTCATTCTGATGAAACTCAAAAGAAACTGAAATTCGGCACACCTGACCTTGGAAAGACCACGTAAGTGGACTGCATTATTGAGTTCTGTGTGAGGAAAGGGAAGATCTCCCAGTGCTCACCATCAGCCTTCAACCACGAACACAGGTGGCACCTGGCCCAGTATTTTGACACCAAGGAGTATGGAGGCAGCCAAGATGCTGGGGAGAAAACCACGGAGACACAAGGACAGGGAAATGTAAACCCCCGCTCTGACCATGATGGTGAGCAAGGCCACAATGAGTAAATCCCAGAAGGAGCCCCAGAGCAGCTGCACATACCCTCTACTTATTGGAGAACTGGGTGATCCCCACTGTCCCTGGGAACCAGCAACCCAAGCTAGGCAGGCAGGGGCAAAGCCTCCGTCTGGGACAGCCTCCAGACCTGCCCCATGGAGCATCCTCCCAGGGGCTGCAGCCTGGGCTTCCCCTCATCTCACCAGTCAGAAGACTGGCCCACATGGTGGGGGCTGAACTGGAACAGCAGAGGGACAAGTCTCAGGCAGGAGAGAATCATGCAGGGCCTGAATAGTAGAGAATGGCTGGTGTTCCAAGAAGAGGACAAACCAGCTTCCTGTGGCCCCTTGCTGCCAGGGCCCTTCCACCCCCAACCCCTCCCCACATAGTCCTGGAGGAGCCAGGCTCCTCCTCCATGGCCATGCTGAGATGGGGCGGCATGGCTTGTGGTTAAAGTGAAGGAAGAATGGGCATCAGAAAGAAAAGACCAAAGCGGATCTAGAAGCACAGCACCCTCCTGCAGGAGAGAGGAACAGGAAATCAGCACGTAGACACAGGACAAAGGCGAGAGTGCCACTTGTGCAGGCAGAGGGTGGGGGCCTCCAGAAGGTGGTGAAGCCTGGAATGGGGAGGATTTGGGGAACCACGAGGAGTCACTTATTGAATAGCCAGTGGTCTTGGTGGAGCACAGGTGGATTTCGGGGCAGAAATGGGTCCCATTACATGTTCCGGCAGCTTTCCCACCAGGAAGGGCTGAGAGGGTGCAGGTCAGACCCAGGGTGGACTGAGGCCTGCAGGACAGGGCAGCCACAGCCCTTGCCCCATCCCTGCCCACGGCCTGGGAATGGGCACTATGGCAGTGGAGAGGACCAGAGTGCAGAAGCAGGGGAAGGAGAGAATGGCAGGAAGGCATTCCTCATCCCTGGGAGCTCTAGAAACCTCCCGAAGTCTGGCAAACAAGTGAGAGGCTGCAGCGCTATTTGAAAGATGGCAAAGTATTTGTAAATGTTAAAAATGGCCGTCATTATGTGGGGTGGTGGGTGGCAGCAGGCGCACCAACCGAACGGGTCCATTTGCCTTCCATTTGCCTCAGGTTCTATTTGCACTCCATTTGCCTCTATTTATTTTTACACCCTAAAAAAATTGGCCTGCACATTAAGCAGTCACCTTTCATCCATTTGTAATTCTCTCCCTCTGGGGCACCGTGAATTTCCGTTATATTATGATCATACTAGAGAGCTAATATGCTTCCTCCCCTTGCCTCCAGAACAGGGCCTCACAGCTGCTTCCAAAGCCCGACCCTGGACCAGAGGGGAAGGGGAGGACAGGAGGGAGGGGCAGGAGGGAGGGAGGGGGAGAGCTCCTGCCAGTCAGGCCCAGACTCACCACACAGCAACTAGCCCTAGATGCACCTAGCTTATTGCATTTAATAAAAAGGGCCCATTGGTAAAATCTCTACACCCATTTAAAAGTAGTACTATTGAGAAAAAAAAAATGTGCCTCTTAGATTCTTCGATTCTTGAAGGGGAGAGATGTACCAATGGAGAGTACTAACCTCCAAGTTGGAAAAATGGCTTTTGAATTCTACACTGCAGTGCCCTTATGCTGTGACTTCAGACAAGTCATTTAAACTTTCTAAGCCTCAGTTTTGTCCTCTGCAAAATGGAGATATTCAAATCTTTCCTGACCTCTGCAGAGTTGCTTGCACAGGTATCATAGCATAGGGGCTTCCCTGACACCCCTGAAATGAGAATGCTGGTACTTCCAGAAACTACCAGGAGAGAGTGCTAATAATAAACTCTTATACTGATGCAAGACGGAAGTGTTATTGAAAGACATCATTCACTCTTGTATTCATGTGATAAACATTTATGGTGCGTTCAGTATGTACAAGGCTCTGTGTTAGCCTGGAATTAGGGTGACGAGCCCCTCCTCTGCTTAGGTCATCATCAGGTTCTGTGACCTATGCCAAATGCAATCCTATTTCATATGGGAAGGGAGAGTAGAAGGGTTAAAGGTCTAAGCTTTAGAGTCAGCTCATTCTGAGTTCACATTCAGCTTACATCCTAGAGTGCTCAGACCACAGTGCCTGGCACAGAGGAGCATGAATGTTTGTGCCCTGCCCCCCAAGTTCATCTGCTCAAATCTTAATGCCCAACGGGATGGTACAAGAGGTGAGGCCTCTGAGAGGTGATTAGATCAGGAGGGTGGAGCCCCCTTGAAGGGATTAGTGTCCTCCTAAGAAGAGACACAAGAGAGATGATCTTCCCTTAGGCACGTGAGGACGCAGAGAGAAGGCAGCTGTCTACAAGCCAGGCACCAAGTCTGCCAGCACCTTGATCTTCAATTGCCCAGCCTCCAGAACTGTAAGAAATAAATGTCTGTGTTCTAAGCCACCCAGTGTATGGTATTTTGTTAAAGCAGCCTGAACAAACTAGCACTGCCAAAATATTGTTTCCTTCACCATGACACATCTGGAGATGATGAGACGGCTGACCCGCAGAGGTGACTCTCAACCCACTCTTTTCTGGTGCTCAGGTCTAAATCCTCCCGGCAGCAAACCCGAGACACCCTCCACCTCCAGGAGGATGAACTGGAAGCCACAGAGGTGGTGTGGCTCCCAGCATGTCACTGGGGCTCACGCGCTTGACTAAATAACCAAAACAATTAATGACATAAGCAAGGCCTTTCAAAAAAGACACGTTTGCATTTGTTATGCACCTACAGTGTGCCAGGCACTCTCTTGGTAAATGGGAAGGGGCCTGGCCAGCTCCAGTGACAGGCTTGGGACTCCAGTGTGGGTGTGGGCTACCTTGTTGGGAGACTGGAGACACATCTCATGAAATCACATGCCTGCAGATTCAGTCCTAAATTACAAAATGTTGCCGGGCCCTGCAACACACACCTCTAACCCCACCTTCTAAGGAGGCTGAGGCAGGGGATCTCAAGTTCAAGGCCAGCTTCAGTAATGTAATAAGAACCTGTCAAAATAAAAAGGGTTGGGGATGTAGCTCAGTGGTAGAGTGTCCCTGGGTTCAATCCCCAGTATCAAACAAAAAAAATGACAAAATATCAAGATGCAGATAAATTTAGTAAATAACTTTTATAATCTTAAGGTTGGGAAGGCCTTCTGTACAGAATGCAGATGTCTGGGAGGCCGGGCCTTGGCTGCAGTGATCTGTGCAGCCTTACCAAAAGCACTGTGCCAGACCCAGACTGTGACAGTGTGACTTGTGGGCTCCAAGCAGCTGCCTCTTGACCAAAAGTGAAGCTTGCCCTGCTCTAGACTTTTCCAGGCCCAGCCTAGCCATTCTATTTAAAAATTGCCATGTCCCCTCTCAAGCGTTCTACCTAGACCTCCACAATGACCTTCTTATCAGCCTTCCTTTCTCACTGTCTGCCCTCTTGCCCCCTGTGTGCCACCCTACTTCCCCAAGAGTAGAGCTCAACTCCTTAGCCTGGCTTTGAAGATGTTTTACTTAACAGCACTTTGTGTCCAAAGATGAATTAGCTGAAAGAGAAATTAAGAAAACTATCCCATTCACAATAACCTCAAAAAGATAAAATACTTGGGAATCAAACTAACAAAAAAGGTGAAAGACCTCTACAATGAAAACTACTGAACACTAAAGAAATGGAAGGAGACCTTAAAAGATGGAAAGATCTCCCATGTTCTTGGATAAGCAGAATTTATGTTGTCAAAAAGGCCATTCTACCAAAAGCACTGTACAGATTTTAATGTGATTCCTATTAAAATTCCAATGATGTTCTTCATAGAAATAGAAAAGGCAGTCATGAAATTCATTTAGAAGAATAAGAGGCCCAGAATATCCAAAGCAATTCTTAGAAGAGCAAAGTAGGAAGCATCACAATATCAGACCTTAAGTTATACTCCAGAGCTATCGTGACAAAAACGGCATGATTGGCACCAAACAGACAGGAAGACCAATAGTACAGAATAGAAGACACAGAGACAAAGCCACATAAACACAGTCATCGTATACCAGACAAAGGCACCATAAACATACAATGGAGAAGACAGCCTCTTCAAGAAATGGTGCTAGGAAAACTGAAAATCCATATGTACCAGAATGGAATCTCTGACCCTGCACAAAACTCAGCACAAAATGGATCAAGGACCTAGGCATTAGACCAGAGTCCCTGTGCCTACAGGACCTGTAAGCCCAACTAAATAACCCAATCCATGAATGTGCAAAGGAACTGAACAGGCACTTCCCAGAAGAAATACAAATGGTCAAGAAATATATGAAAAAATGTTCAACATCTCTAGCAATTAGAAAAATACAAATTTAGATGACACTGAGATTTCATCTCACTCCACTCAGAATGGCAATTATCAAGAATACAAGTAACAGTAAATGTTGGCGAGGATGTGGGGGAAAAAGGTACACTCATACATTGCTGGTGGGACTGCGAATTGGTGCAACCACTCTGGAGAGCAGTATGGAGATTCCTCAGAAAACTTGGAATTGAATCATCATTTGAACCATCAGTTATCCTGCTCCTCGGTATACACCCAAAGAACCTAAAATCAGCATACCACAGTGATGCAGTCATGTCAATGTTTACAGCAGCTCAATTCACAGCTCAATTCACAGCTAAGCTGTGGAACCAACATAGGCGATTCAACAGATGAATGGATAAAGAAAAGGTGGTATAAATACAAAATGGAGTATTACTCAGCCATAAAAAGAACGACTTTAATTTTACCAGTAAATGGAAAGATCTGGAGACTATCATGCTAAGTGAAATGACCAATCCCAAAAAATCAACGGCTGAATGTTCTCTCTGATATGTGAATTCTAACACACAATGGGGGGTGGGGTGGGAATAGAAGTTCAGTGGGTTAGACAAAAGGGAATGAAGGAAAGGCAGGGGGGATGCAAATAGGAAAGACAGTAGAATGAATTGGAGATAACTCTCCTATGTTCATATATGAATACACCACCAGTAAAACTCCACATCATATACAACCACAAGAATGGGATCCTAATTAGAACAAGTTGTACTCCATGTATGTATAATATGTCAAAGAATACTCTACCTACCTGTATGTCTAAAGAGAACAAAGTTTTTAAAACCCTCAAAAAATCCAAAATATATGAGAATTTTACTGGTTTATGTCATAGTTATCTGACCTTTAGTGTGTGTGTGTGTGTGTGTGTGTGTGTGTGTGTATTTGGTATTTGTGAAACAACATATTAGGATTGTTATTATGATTGTGTTCAATATATTTTTGTCATTGGAATAACTAGCAATAATATTAAAGCTTCTTATCTATGATCATAGGTAAACTTACCATTTGTTTACATTCTACTCATTTATTTATTTTTCCAGAAATCTGTGTTGTGATACTGATCTTTGTCTGATTCACGCTTGTCTATTATTTCTTGGTTCTATATAAGTGGCATTGTATTTTGCTTTTCAAATCCAAGTGTTCATTGCTGATATACAGAAGTAAAATTGACTTGAATATTAAAAAAAGAGACACCTGGTCTCTGCCTCTCTCCAGCTGCCCCACAAAGGGTATTTCAAAGGCTCCAACTGCCCCTTGCCTCCCCTCCCCACCACCTTGCCACAGCATCCCCACCACGGGGCAGTCCCCTTTCCTGCCCAGCACTGTGCTGCCCAGCCCTCCAGAGGGAGCTCAGGGATCCGTGCTCACCAGACAACAACAACCCGCTCCTCACAAGTTCTCAGACCATGCTTTATTTTTGTTTTATATTGTCAGTCTTTTTAAATAATAAATGCTTTTGAAACTCCTGGCTTGTAAAGCTGTTATATCGGGAACGGAATCATATATACTGTGATCCCTAATAAGATAGCTTGGATATTAAGGTTATACAATAAATACTTGTTGGATGAATTAAATTACTTCATAAAAATCCCCTATTTATCATTGAAATGGCTTTTTTCTTCCAGAGTCAGAATACAATGATTCCATATCTCAGAAGCTTTTGCTGATATTTTCTCAAGCACAGCTATTAATAATTTGCCTTAAAATGCTCATTTAAGTGCCCGACATGAAGATAAGAGGTCTGCTTTCCTGTTGATGCTCACACTCAGCCATAATTATCTGTCATAAGAGGCCTGAAGAGGTGTGAAGATGAAAGCTCAGAAGGTCGGTGTGTCACCTCAAAATCCTGCACGGGAAACAATTAGTAGCAGCCTTAAGTGCTGGAGATGGGGAGGGGGGTGCCATTAACCACGTGAGGCCACTTGTTCTGGATGTCACAATTCAATTTCTCAGCCTACAAGCCCAACACACACACACACACACATACACACAACACACACACACACACACACACACACACACACACACAGCTATCCTTCTCCCTGCTGGGAAGGAATAGCCACACACACACCACACACACACACACACACACACACACACACACACACACAGAGGCACGGAGAGAGCAGAAGTGTGCTCTTTCAAAGACCAGAACTCAAAAATACAAAAGGGTCCAGGTGAGACTGTCCAACCTTCCTAAACATGAGATTCTCAACATGAGTCAACCTTTCATTTATTGCTCAGGGTCATTACCACGAACATTATTTATTACACTGTGCACTCATACTGCCATTTCCTCAGAAGCTCTGTACCTTTTCCTTTCAACCACTAAAATATTTGGTTTCTGTATCTGCTTTTCATAATTTTTTAATCTTGCCATGACTGTCAGATTCTGTTGTCATTTCATGAGGGGACAGCCTACAGAAGCAGTCCTTTGTCACCAGATATGTTTACAAAGGCAAGAAAACAAGATGACCAAGTGGCCAGGTGGGCCTGAGCAAGACATGTTACTCAGACAGGGAACAAGAATCCCTGGTACATTTATTCTGGAAAGTCTGAGGCTTCTTCTTCCTTTTCATTGGTTCCCTGAAAAGGTCAAAGTGAAAGTATTCTTGGTTCAGAATAAAAATGGTAGGAAAGCTCTGTCCACTTCCTAACTAGCAGCTTAGTTTCAGCACAGCGGCATCATTCACCAAATTAAATGAATGCTACTAATTTGAATGTCACTGGGTTTCTAGTTTTATCATATTCCACTTCAGAATTTGTTTTGACTTTATAGTTGTGTATGAGCTTGTGTGTGTTTTAGTAGCACTAGAATAATAATAAAGCCAACACTGGGATCCACAAGAAGTTTTCTCAGTTCCATCTTGCAGAGCCTTCCTTGGATGGTACACTTGATCTGCCCTTGCGGGAGGGGACGACTTGTCCTTGACTCAAGTCAGTCAAGCCAGTCAATTGTCACTGTCAGGTGTAAAGGGGCTGACAACAAACATTATTCTCAAATAAGGTCTTGATGGCCCACTGGGGAACTGGGTTCTGAGGCTAGATGATTACTCAGATCATCCCGCATATACTGAAACTCATAATTCTGTTGCTATCAAGATATCCATGTAACTCTTCTTCGAATTAAGTTTCTTACGTAGATTCACACACAGTTATAGAAATAATAACAATGGTCACATCCCCAATGGTAACATCTTACAATATCACAGTCTGAAGTTGCTGTTGATATCACCCACCCACCTCCATCCACCTAGATTTTACCAGTTTGACACAGATTTGTGTTTATTTTTGCATGTACTTAGTTATATCCCATGTGTAAGTGTGCACAGCCATCACATCTGTAGTCAAGATGCAGAATAATCCCATCACCACAAGGGTCCCCAGAGCCACCCTTTTGTAACTACATGCACATCTGAACCCCTGGCAACCACTAATCTGTTATCCATCTTTTACTTTTGTCATTTCAACAGTGTTATATAAATAGAATCGTACAGCACTCATCATTTTTGGATTGTCTTTTGGTACCCAGCATAATTCCCTCAAGATCCATCCAGGATATTGCATGCACCAATACTTTGCACCTTTTCCTGCTGGGTAGCATTCCATGGTGGATGGACCACTGTTTGTTTAAGCATTCACCCAACTAAAAGACATCTGGATTGTTTCCAGTTTGGGGCTATCGCAAATAACACTGCTATGAACACTCCCATATACGTTTTTGCATGAACATAAGTTTTCATTTCTCTGGGGAAAAAAGTCCAAGAGTGAGAACGTTGGGTTGTGTGGTCTCTGGATGCTCAGCTTTATAAGTAACTGCCCATCTTTTCCGGTGTGCCTACAGCATCTTACTCAACCAAGTGTTTTTAAACTGTCTTCAAGAACATGTGGACTCCACTTTACCAAACACTAAGTCAGTAACACCAGGTAACTCAAATGCCAGCAAGGGGCCCTTGAAGATGCAAAAAGGGGAATGTCTGGTCCTGGAAGGGGGAAAAATCATTTTAACTTTTAATGAATAGATACTGAATAAACTTTTAAAATTTCAAAAAGTTTTCTGCCTTCCAAATGGCAGAGATTGGAGTTTTTGAGGTGGCATCCCTCACTACAGGTAAAACGCAAGTGATCCTTTGGCAACAAATGGAGACCAAGTCCCCACTTCCTCGGGTCTCAAGGCCAACCCACCTCCAGCAGCAGATCCGCAGGCCAAGAGCTAAAGGTTCATTTGGAGCTGTGCATGGAAGGCAACTTTCAGCTGACTGCCAAGGCCTGATGCTCTGGCTTCAGGGTCCCTCTCTTATACAGGTCACTTCCAAGACCATGGAAACATGGTCATAAGTTAATGTGAAATTTTTAAAATATTCTAAGATATTCTCGCAGCACAATCCCCGTGGGTGAGGGAAAGGGTTCCTGCAGAAGGGATGGGCTGGCTGCAAAATAATAGCTAAGATATTTACTTATCATAAAAAAATGACAGAGGACAGACTTATCTTTTGAGAAGGGGCATGACTGATTGAGCGGTCCATAAGGGACTGGCTGTAACAAAGGCAGGAGCCCGTGCTTGGTTTATTTGTAGCAGTACAGATCAAAGCGGGGCCGGTAGGAGCTTCTTCTGTGAGAAACAGAATGGGGTGGAGTAAGAAAGCCATTTGGCTCTCACGGGTCATTCCTACATCCAGGGCATGCATTCAAACTCCAGCAGTAAACCAATGGCAGGCAACCACATACTTTAGTCAATCTCGAAAAATTTTCCAAAATTGTGAGCTCCTGAAGCCAGATTTCCCTAGAGTTCAGCCAAGCTTGAGATTTTGCAGGCCATGAATGGCACCCCACAAGATATTTCAACCACAATTGAATAAGACTTCTACTCTGACCTTCCTTGTGTCACAGGTGACAGTGGAATAGTGGTCATAGGCCTTTGGGGACATAGTAAGCAAATAAGGCTGGGGATACCTTTAGTTTGAGGTAAGCGGGATCTATCCATGTGGTCTGCAGTCGCTTTCTTGTGTAGTTCAGTTACCGCCACCTGCCCTGGTACAAGGACATCTCCCAAAGGAGTCTTACCATCTTCCCGGCCAAATCCCCTGGCCTGGCCACGAAGGTTGAGAACCAACAGATGTACTACCACCTGAACCTGCTGGAGACACCCAGCACCAGAAGTACATGGTAGAAGGAGAACCAAGGTCTGAAATATCCACAGAGAAAAGACAGTCCATGGCCAATTCCTTGGATCAACCAGGCATGTAAAGGACCAAGCGGAGGACTCAGTTCTCATCGACCCTCGTTACCATGGAAGGTCTCTCTAGCCAGGACCAGTCTCAGTCATGAAACTTACAGTTACAAATATACCACACTCATCCTTTTTAAGACAAAATAAAATTTATCAGACTTTCTGTGTATGAGACATAACCTGTAAGATACCACCACCAAGACTACACCCATGTGACAATGACACATGTTATGTATCCCAACAAATCAGATCACATTTCAATATATCTGACCATCTTGACCTAGGGAAGTCTGGTGGTCCCAGGAGAAACAGAATTTGGTCAATCTCCCAAAAGAAACTGTGGAAATTAGAAGTTATACTAAATAGATAATAGGACCTTTCTATTCCCTTTAGAGGGTCTGATGGGTGATCCAAGACAAAAAAATAAAAAGGAAAAAATACAGAGGCTGTTTCTTTAGTGCTACTGAAGTATTTTTCAGCTTTTTAAAATTTGTGGTTAGTTATGAGTCTTTCTATCATTCTGTGTAAGTATTTACTTTTGCAACTAATTTGGTATTCCTTTTTTTTTTTTTCAGTGCTGGGGATTGAACCCAGGGCCTTGTGCTTGCAACTCAAGCACTCTACCAACTGAGCCGTATCCCCAGCCCTCTGGTATTCTTAATCCTGTGATAGGCCACTCTGAGAACCACTGCTGTGAGAGCGCACAGTGCTGTGTGGACAGCCTCAGACTGACCATCCTCTGCCTGAGCCCTTACTCACCTCCATGCTGCTGGGCGGCTGCTCCTAGGGGTTCACAGAAAGGCTCAGACTGCAGGAAGCACACCGTTATAAACTGTTCCCTTCACCCTCCCGCAGAAGACGGCTCTGCAGGCTGCAGGTGGCTCCCATGGCTGAGATCTGAGTGAGACCCAGTGTGTCAGTCTCTGGACGCTACCTGCCCGCTCTCTGTGAGTCCTGACTGCATGGCTCTCATCTCCACTTCCATCACCCCACCTCCTCCTTTGTCTCTGACTCCCGCCACCTTCTAGAGCGACCCTTGTGATCATTACACCTGGATGCTCCAGGAAAACCTCCCATCGTAAGACCATGTTCACACATTCTGGGAATTAGGATGTGGACATTGCTGGGGTCACTCTTCCATCCACCACAACCCCCAGTTTGCTGTGTGACCCTAAACAAGCTATCAACCTCTCTGAACCTACCTGATCTCATGTATGATGAATAATTACACTATGTTTTCTATAATTTCACATGTTTTTACCCCCAAAATTCTATAATTCCATAATCCAGTTCAGCAGCATATGTTGGTGAGAGAGGAACTCAAGTCAAGCACCATTTCTGCTTATAGGCCCTTGTGGAAACCAACTAGTGAGGAGATGAGACCAGGGTTTGTGGCCTAGTGTATCCGATTTTGTTTTGAAGACCCTGGGAACAATATCTGGAATATTTCAGGAAATTGTTTTCAGCTTTTTATCTCTATCTTGAGTAAAGCTGCTCACGAAGCAAAGGTAACTCTTGGCTGCTCTTCATAGATTTAGACTTGCAGATTCAGTCATCAACACATCATTTATTTTCCCTCAGAAGCTTGACTCAGCTGACACGCCATGCTGCTGTTCCCCTACGTCCCGCCTCGGCCATACTCAAAGGAATTTCTTTCCCTCCCTCACTGATATTCGGGGAGAGCTCAGACCTCACCCCAGCCTCGTCCCCTTCACAGTCTCCAGCTCACGTCAGCAGGGCTTCCTTTGGCTGGCCAGGTTCACCCGTGGGACCAGAGTAGGGAGGGTTCTACCTGGAGCACCCAATTCTCTCCCTCTTCTCAGCAACCGGTGGAGAGGCGATGCAGAAGGATGGGATGCAGGACAATGATTGCCCTCATCTAGTGCCTCAAGGTCGATGCTGCCAGGGGCACCATACTCAGGGAAGGGGGCATCCAAGCACTGCCTCTTGGAGGGGTGAGACAGCCTCCCTCAGAGGCTGCAGGCCTCCCCACCCCACCCTTCCTTCACCCCAGAACATGGCAGAGCTGCTCGGATCAGCCTCTTCCAACCCCACCCTGGCTCCAGCCTCCAGCACCTCCCTCCCCCACATGCCTGGCTCAGCCAGAGACTCGGTGCCCACCCAACATGGAAGCACCATCATTTCAACCTCATCAAAGGGCAGGTCTTAAGCTGCTCCATTGTAAGCAGCCCTCTGTCCATCATGGCAGCTCTCATAGGCACTTGTACCTCTGCCCAATATGTGTGCTGCATGTGCGGACACCTAAGCAGAGAACAGCACCTCCTTCCCTTCATTGCTTCACTCAGCAAACACTAGGGGGCGGAAAAAGCTCAGGTGATGGAAATGTAGCAAAGACAAAGCCCTGCCCTCCTGGGACTGTCAAATGGGTAAAGTTATATGACCGAAAGGGAGAGAAAAGAGGACTGAGTGGGGTAAGCGGCTGAGAGTGCCAATGGCAAGGAGGATATAAAGGGGATGGTCAGAAAAGGTGACAAGAGAGGAAAGACTCGAAGGAGGCAAGGAAACAGGCCCTGTAGATATATCAGGGAATCATGTGCCAGGCAGAGGGAGCTGGTGCAAAGGCCCTGAGGTAAGAGCGGTGCAAGGTCTAAAGAGTAGAAAGGAGGCGAGGGGCTGAGTGAACAAGGGGAGCTATAGGAGGTGAGGCCAGAGAGGTGAGTGGAGAAGGCAAATGGTAAAGGATTTTATAAGCTACTGTATTAGCCTGGTTTTCTTTTTGCTGCTGTTACTGTAATAAGATACCAGTGGCAGGCTACTTTATTTTAAAAAAGAGGTTTACTTTGGCTCATGATTTCAGAAGCACAAGTTCTACAGAACTGGCAGAGTCCTGAGGTGGCACAGAGCATCACATAGCAAGAGACAGGGAGCATGAGTGTGTATCTCTTCTTGTCTCTCTCCCTCTTTTTATAAAGCCACCAGTATGCAATCATGGGGGCTCCACCCTGAGGACCTTACCCAAGATTCATCACCTCCCAAAGGCCTTGCCTCGAAACACCATCATGGGATGGTTTCCACCCTCTTAATACTTCACCATGGAGATCAAATTCCAACATGTGAATTCTTGGGAGACACACAAACCATATCCAAATCATAACAGCTAGTAAGGTCTTTGCAATGTGCTGTGAATTCCAGAGGAAGACACTAGAAAGAACTGGGCAGAAGAGAGACCTACTCTGAGTTGTCTCAGGGTCCCTCCACCTGCTCCATGGACAATGGACTATGGGAAAGCAAAGACAGAACAGCAAGACCCTCAGGCAGTGACCGAGTAACCCAGATAAGGACAGTTTGGTAGAGCGTAGATAGTGAGAAAAGGATTGACGTCTTGGTCTGCTTTGAAGCAGGCCAACAGGATTTCCTGACCTGTTTGATGAGAAGTATGAGAGAATGGTAGGAGTGGAGACTTTGGGCCTGAGGCCCAGGAACAATGGAATTGCCATTAACTGAGGTGGGAGGAGGAGTGGATCGGGTAGGGTGAGGGACATCACGTCCATTTGGGCACATTCAGTTGAGCCTTATGTTAGGCATTCAAGTGGAGCCATTAGGGAGGCAGTGGTTACATACATCTAGACTTTATGGGAGCAGTTCAGACTAGATGTATGAAAACATTGGCATCTAAATGGGATTTAAAGTCACAAGGCATGAAACAGAAGAATAAAGAGCCCAGAAACACAGCCACACAAACACAGCCAGCTGATCTTTGACAAAAGAGAAAAGGCAATTAAGTGGAGCAAGAATGGTCTTTTCAACACATGGCGCTGGAATAATTGGATGTTGATATACAAAAACATAAAATAGACACGGACCTCCTTCCACTTTTCCCAAAAAGTAATTCAAAGTGGATCGTGGACTGAAATATAAAATACAAAAACCATAAGATTTGTAGAAGAAAATACAGAATAAAATCTTTGTAACTTGGAATTTAGTTACGAGTTTTTTAATGCAACACCCAAAGCACAACCCATGAAAGAAAATATTGATGGGCTGGATTTCATTAAAATAAAGCAAAAGACCCTCCAGGGAGGGAGAGGGTGCAGAGACAGAGCAGTTCAAGGACGGGGCTCCAACATTTCCAGCTCCATGAACACCCTCCTGAACTCCCAATATTTTGGGAAGCGATAGGGTTGGAGATACAAATTTAGAAGTCAGAATAAGTTGTATTGAAAGTACTCACCAGCCACGTGAAATGACCTGGAGGGTGTCCCAGGCAGGAAGGGTAGAGAACCAAGCCTTGGAAATCTCCAGCGAACAGTTTTGATAGGAAGAACAGGAGCCAGCGCGGCAGGCTAATCAGGAGCTGCAGAGAGGCAGATAGGAGCCAAGAGATAGTGCTGTTCTCAAGACCAGGCAAAAAAAGGTCTCGGGAAGGAAAGAGTGGCTGGGTCTCTGGTGCACACCTGTGGATCCACTCAGGAGGCTGTGCAGGAGGATGGCAAGTTCAAGGTCAGCCAGGGTAACTTAGTGAACCTGTCTCAAAATTTTAAAAAATTAACAAGGGCTAGGGATGTAACTCAGTAGTAGGGTGCCCCTCGGTTCAATCCCTAGTACCACTAAACAAAGTGGGGCTGGGGAGCGTGATCAATGGGTCAGAAGCAATCCATAAACCAAGAGAGGCTGAGGATTAACTATTGTGTTGGCCACATGAGGTCACTCCTTGCACTGGCAGGGATGCTCTGGGCTGTTGATGCAAAGCTCCCGCTAGAGTGAATTCAAGAAAGAATCAGAGAAGAAGAAGGGACAGCTAATTTAGAAAGTTCCATCATAGAATTCTCTGGAAAGAGAATCAGAGATAATGGGCAGTATTTGAAGGGACATCACAGAGAGGGTTTTTGTAAATGGAAGAAAATGCTGCAAACTTGTATCTGTTGGAAATAATTCAGTAGAGATGAGATACACAAGGGGAAGGGGAGGACTGCAGGAGCACAGGGTCCCTTGGAGAGAGGGTGTGCTCCACACTCATCCATCTGTACTAAGGAAATAAGCAAGACCCCAATGCATCTGGAAGTTCAAATGTCAGGCCAACTTCCTCACGAGGTCCATTTGGTAATAGCAGCTCATTTTCCAAAAGCATCCCAGGGTAACGGTAAATCAATAACACAGAATTTCAGAAGAAAAGACAATGATAAGCAAATAATCAACAAAATCTAGGCATTTACTGTACCTCCTGAAGCTGTACAATTATCTACCAGTATAATTGTATAGTTTGGACCAGTAAGTCAGCCAGTGATTCTGAACTGATCTTTCACAGAATATATACATATAAGCAACAGGTAAGCATATCTTTTAATGCGTTAAATTTAAGTTACCAAATTCCTTGAGGCTAAGCATCAACTTATGAAAAAATAGTTAACTTGTGTGTGATTTGCTTCACCCCGGGTGCAGGGCGGAAGCTGTGTTTGCAAAACGTCTTCTGTTTCATCAACATTTAAAACTGCTCACAGAAAGGAGATTAGTGCTTGACTGGACCTGGGGGTAAAAATGGGATGTGAATGCAAATAAGCCAGAAGCTTCTTCATAGGATGATGGACATGTTGTAAAATCAGACTACGCAGTACATTAACAACTCTTTTTTTTTTTCAGAATATACCCTCATTATTAAGTAAAGCATGACTATATTACATGAATGCACTTATATTTTTTTTGTCTCTTTAGCATTAATTTTTTTTAATTTTTATTTTTACAGACTTCATTTTGATTCATTGAAATACTAAAAACCATTGATTTGGACACTTAAGGAAGATCAATGTTGTATGTAAATTTTATCTCAATAATACTTACAAAAAAAGAAAATTGTTCAGAGAAGAGCCCAGTCCTCAGGGAAGATGTTGCTCCCCTTGAGCTCCAGGATGAGCTTCCTTCTTAGAAGCCAGAGTTTGATCTCAGTGCTGCTGGATCTGGAAATTCCAAAGCCACCTGCACAAGTCAGGAGTCTATGTTGTGGCATCTAAGAGTTTCTTAGATAGAACAAGGTCTAGACCTCAGGTATGTGTGGGTGGTAATTTAATCCTCAATTTCTGGATCAACAACCTATAAAAATCTTTATCAGACAATGAAGAGCACCATGTCTAGCACTCTTTGATAACAGTAGTAGTCTTCAGAGATGAACAAATGGGAGTTCACAGGAAGAAACCAATGCTATCTTGATACTGTAGTCCATTTTTTGGTTGCTGTAACAAAATACCAGGGGTATATATTACCTGAGAAAGTATATATTACCTGAGGCCAGGTAATATATAACAAAAAGAGGATTATTTAACTGACAGTTTGGGGGGTTCAAGGGTATAGTGCCAGCATTGGCTCAACTCCAGTGAATACCTAATGGCAGATAGCATCATGGTGGGAATGTGTGTGAGAAGAAAAGATCACATGGTGAGATAGGAAGCCAGAGTGGGGGGGGGAAGGCTAGACTTGCTCTTTTATAACAGTGCTCCTGAGAGAACTCACCAGGGTCCCCCTAGAACTATATCCATTTCTTCCTCAGGCAGTGCCCCCAGTGACCTGACTGACTCCCACTAGGCCCCTACCTCTTACAAGTCCCACCACCTCTTAATATCACCACACTGAGAACCAAGCTCCCAACCCATTGGGCCCTTGGAGAAGCACTCAAGCCATGTCCAAACCTAGTGCTCACCCATTTCATTTACACAGAGATTCCCATTTTATCCCTTAAATGTAGCTCAGTGTTTGCATGGGTTTGCTCCCAACTGTCTCAAGAACTCTGAATCCCCGTTCCAATCCCCGCCCAGGTGGATTATGTGATGACCATCTGCCTCTTGGATTATGGGGCCAGGTACATGACATGCAGCTCAGCATGGCCTCTCTAGAAAACTGCTCTGAATTGATGCCGGCTCCATCTGAATGCAGGACATCTCTAACTGAGGGAAGAACTGGGTAAGCCTTGGCTGGGCCTTTACTAACTGTCCAACCCCTCGCATTCCACCACAGTGGCTGCCTCTGTCGGTACCAAGCCTCAGCATTGTCCTGATGGATGGGATTGTGCGGCCAAATAGATGACACATCTTCAAGGTCCCTAGGTGGGCTCTGTCTCCCTCTGGTTCAAGTTCTCCTGTCTGGTCCCCTCAATGCTTCTGGGTCCTCCCATGGACCTCACACTACACAGGCCGTCATTCTTCACTCACTTGCTACCCCTCTCCCGATCACTGGCACTTCAGACCCTCACCACCAAATACAAATCCTTTCTTTCAGAGCTGAGCAGAGGCTCAAATCCTGGTTCCTTCTCTTTTTCTCTGGGCACCTTGGGAAATCACGCTGGGCAACGCTCTATGATTCAGCGTCTTCATCTGTTGTGAGATTAAACGGCTATACAAAGCAGAGAGTTCATTAGCCCAGTCGCACGCCTGGCGGTAAGCACACAGTCATCCTCAGTTCTTCCTGTGGTCAGTGAGCCGTGTCGTCTCACTGCAATGCCTTTGGGGATCTTTAGGTTTGGGGCACTTTCCAGCTGCCTTCGGTATTATTTTGACTTGGGGATTGCCATTTTACTGTCAGGAACCTTTCTCCCTTCTCTTTCATGCTGTTGCTGAAGTTCAAGATTGCTGGGCTATCAACTCTGGATGAGAAACTTGATTTCCGTTAGCTATTTGCACTTAATTCTAACACAAGCTGATTTCTTGGATACCAGAGCAACCTGATCTCCTGCCACCATTTCTCCACCCCACCTTGTTCCCGGTCCTCCTTGCTTCTGTGTCTCTGGCCCACCCCTGCCCCCAGAAGCAAAAAGAGGAGCTGTGGAGCAGGCATTCTCACTTGTCAATGCAAAACCCTTGTCCTCTATGGGGACTCATTTCCCTTCCCAGCCCTAATTCTTTGCCCTTTTAAGCCAGAGCTATTATTACTTCTAATTTGCATTGAATGGTCCCTTAGCAGCCATCCCACACTGAATGTGATGCCAGCTTCCTTCTAATACTGCTAGATTTACCAAAATCTTAGCTCTTTCTGAATACAACATAAAATGTGATAAATAGAAATGTAAAGAGCGTTCACCACATCCACAAACACCAAGATCCTCCTTTACCAAAAAGTTGCACCATTGCCAAGTTGATAGAACACACATTTTAGATAAGGCCTATATTTTCCTTGCCATCAATAAAAGGATGTATTCTTCTTAAAACATTTTTGGGCTCAAAACAATTTCACTGCTCTTAAGAACAAGGATATGGGGCAGTATACACATGGCCAACAGATATATGAAAAAATGCTCCATTTGTCAGGGAAATGCAAATCAAAAACAATGAGATATCACCTCACTCCAGGAAGAAAGGCTGTAATCAAAAAGATGAAGCAAGTAATGCAAGAATGGGGAGAAAAGGAAACTTTTATAAACTGTTGGTGGGAATGCAGATGAATATAACCATTGTGGAAAACAGTATGGAGGTTCCTCAAAAAATTAAAAACAGAACTACCATAAGATACAGCAATCCCACTACTGGGTATATATATACCCAAAGGAAATGAAATCAGGATGTCAAAGAAACATCTGCACTCCCATGTTTATTATACCACTACTCACAATAGTCAAGAAATAAAATAACTTAAGTGTCCATCAAATAATAGATGAATAAAGAAAATGTAGTATACATAACACAATGGAATACTATTCAGCCATGAAAAGAATGAAATCCTATCATGTGAGATAACATGGATGGAACTAGAGATCATTTTGTTAAGTGAATAAGCCAGTACAGAGGATAAGTACTGTACTCACATGTGAAATATAAAAAAAGTCCATCTCATATTAGTTGGGAGTAGAATGGTGGGGTACCAGAGGCTGGGAGAGTTGGGGGGAGGGGGATGGGAGAGGTTGACCAAAGAGTACTAATTAGTCACCGCTGGGTAGTTGCACAGGAGTAAGAAGTTCTGGTGTGTCACTCCATAGTAGGGTGACTATAGATAATAATGTACTGTAAGTTCCAAAAAGCTAGAAGAAAGGATTTTTAAAGTTTTTACCACAAAGAAAGAAGTGTTTGAGGAGATATGATTTAAATGTTACACAATGTATACATCTGTTGAAATATCACATGGTATTCCATGAATATGTACAATTTTATGTCTTTATAGATCAGTTAAAAATAAATTTTGAGTGGTACAGTCCTCCCCACCTGCTGGGGGCGCTCCTGTGAAGGTCCACCCTGGTTCCACTCAGTGGAGGTGTGGGGCCCTGCTCCTCAATGAGATGATCCTGTTGAATACTGTTCATCTAACTTTCAAACATTCTTGTCAGTTTTTCACTTTCTTGACCTTTTCTAAAGTATCCCAGACCTGTTAACCATTCTGTCCCTTTTTCTGCTGCAGTATCTTTCTCCAGTCACCTAAAACAGAACTCCATCCCTCCCTTCTCTCTGAGTACTATTTCCTCCTATTTATTTGGGCATTAGTAACTTCCTCATTTGTATCTACAGTATCTTTTGGCCGTATTTGGAGAGCCCCTATATCTCTGCACTACCTGAAGTCAGAATAAAAGCACTCTTAATCATTAAAAAAATTAAAAATTAAAAAATTTATTAAAACTTTAAAAAGAATAAGGGAAAGATTATAAATAATAGACAATATTTAAATAAGTAGATCATTCATAATATTTTTTTTTTTTTTTGGAACCAGGGATTGAACTCAGGGACACTCAGCCACTGAGCCACATCCCCAGCCCTATTTTGTATTTTATTTAGAGACAGGGTCTCACTGAGTTGCTTAGGGCCTCGCTAAATTGCTGAGGCTGGCTTTGAACTCGCGATCCTCCTGACTCAGCCTCCCAAGTCACTTGGATTACAGGCGTGCACCACCATGCCCAGCTCATAATTTTTTAAAACACATTTATTTTGAGTTTACCTTTCCCAAAAGGATGCAAACAGTGGTGTGCTAGTACATTAGCTCCCTGGGAGAAAAAAGTAAAGATCTATTTTGTGGTGATTGTCTATATGGATGGCATAAGTACTCCCACTGTGGCCAATTTCAAGCTATCAACTGTTCAAGAAGGGGCTCACAATGTTCCATGATATTTAGCAGGTGCAAACATTCCAGTACATCACTGAAAGTCAATCTAAAACCAGATATGGAAATGCAGCAAGTTAATATAAATGAAAGGTAGAGAGAAAGAAGGAAAGAAACAAGGCTAGAGGTACAAGATGGAACCAGGGATTTGTAAATATGAACATTCATACGATAAAGCCCTAGATACATGCTCAATACATTTGGCTCCAAGAAACTGCAAGCACTGAAAGGAGAAACTTACCTGCCGGGTTCACAGTGTTCTTAAGATAAAAATAAGTTGCATGCTGAGAAGGAACAGTTTCCTGTGCTTCAAGTAGGTCGCATTTCTCCTCCAGAGGGTCCTGTAAAGCAGACTGTGTCACAGAGTGCATGTCCTCTGCAACATGAGTCTGGTGGTCTGACCTGGGAACTGCAAAGAGCTGACAGCAACGTTACAGGCTGGGGGGCCCAGTCTGTGTCTAGGGACCAGCATTCCCAGCCCACTCTGTGGACATGTGCCACAGCCTTGGGGCGATCTTCCAAGCTTCTGCTGAACATCAGACTGTGATGAATTTAAAGTGCCCTCTCACCTGAAGCAGTTACTGGCCATAAACCCTGACCCTGGTGTTCTGGCAATCAGGGCACAGGAAAGTGTGATATTCCCTTTGGAAAACAGAGGAATCTACTAGGAGTCCCGTATGAAGCCACAGCTCCTCTACTTCAAAGCGAGCAATTCCCAGTGCAATAGTCGAAGTGTGGAAGGAAATGCAAACATGAAATGTGCAGGCTCCCCCCGTCTACACTGGCATGATGGTTTTATAGGTCCAAGAGGAGAGGACGGGAGTGAGAGCTGTGTAGTGAACTGAGAATTTTCTCAACTTTATCAACCTCCTTTCTAAAGGTCTATAAAAAGGAAAAGGTCACCCTTTCCTTTTGAAATTTGGAGAAAAGTTTTAATTTAAAACATCACTTTTAATGGAAGTATAGCATATATGCAGAAAAGATCAGAAATCATAATGAAAAGAGAGCAAGGACATCAGCACTGGATCAAGAGGCAGCACACCACTTGTCCCCACTGCCCTCTTACACTTCCCTCCCATCTCTGTTGCATGACCACAGGCTCCGTTAGTTCCTCTTACCTCTTTGAACCTTGTATGAATGGACAACATGGTAAGCAGTGTTTCATTTCTGGTTGCTCTCACTCATCACGATGTTTGCGAGGTTCATCCACCTGGCTGCAAATAGGTACAGACAGTTCATTCTTAGTATTCTAATGCTTGAACATATCCCAATATGTCCGCTTTCCTTTTTTTTTTTTTTTTTAAGTTGTAGATTAAACTCAAGGGCACTCTGCCACTGAGCCACACCCCCAGCCCTATTTTGTATTTTATTTAGAGACAGGGTCTCATTGAGTTGCTTAGCACCTTGCCCCTGCTGAGGCTGGCTTTGAACCTGCCATCCTTCTGCCTCAGCCTCCTGAACTGCTGGGATTACAGGCATGCGCCACTGTGCCCAGCTTCCGTCTTCCTTTTAAAGAGAATTTGGGTTGTCTGTCTTTTTAGCTTTTATAAACATCCTAGTATGTGTTTTTTTTGGTGGACATAGCAATCATTCTCTTGGGTTTATATGCAGAGGAAATTACTGGATCATATTATATTGCTTTAATAAATACTGCTATAAAATATACCAGAGTAGTTACACCAAAAAGGTAACATTTTACTCAAATAAGCAAAAATCATCCAGACATGGTTGTGCATGCCTGTAATCCCAGCAACCCAGGAGACTGAGGCAGGAGGATTGCAAGCTCAAGGCCAGCTTGGGCAACTCAGCCAGATCCTGCCTCAAAATAAAATAGGAAAAGGACTTGGGTGTGTATTTCAGTGATAAAACACCCCTGGGTTCAATCCCCAGTACTGCACTAACTAAATAAATAGGCAAAAATCTTTTGAAGTATACGTGATCCAAGGAGAAGAAGTTGTGTGGGATTTGGAACACTGACACAGTTTGTAACACAACTCTATTCAGTCTATTATCACTGGTATTATGAAATAAACAGATTTGTTAAAGCAAAGATTTGAAGTTAATCATTAGTCCAAGATGCAGCGGAATAAATACTCATTCATTGACCAAAGAAACAAGAATAAACCATTCAGGGTGTATATCATAATGAAAGGACTTGTTTCTCATTAGAAGCATTTCTATTAAGATAAGGAACAGGTGGGGATGATTTCTATCTTACCTGTTGTTCAACATCGTCTGCAGATAGTTGCCAAGGCTTATAGACAGGGAAAGCATCTAGAGATCGTCAAGAGTTAGGGAAGTGCAAAAGAGGAAGTAAGCGGATTTCTGCTTGCAGGTGGCGTGAGAGCATACCTGCACAATCCTAGCGAAGCAACAGAACTAACTCAATAAAATACCACGGCAAGGTAAAAGAAGGCAAAATCAACCATTAGAAACAATATTCTTCACATATGCCATCAACAACCAGTTACAAAACATAATGCTAGAGCAAGTCCTATTTACAAACAGCAATAAGAAGTGAAATACAATATGCAGGAATAAGCAATAAGAAATGTGCAAAATCAAAATGAGAAAAACTTCAAACTCCGGATGACAGAAAAGTAGATTTGAACAAATGCAAAAGCAACTCTTGTTCTTGGATAGGAATTCTACATCATAAAGACGTCAGCTCTTCTCAAATTAATTTATGAAGGTAATGAAATGTCAACAGAATTGCCAAAAAGCATTTTTTATCAAGCTAGGTAAGTTGACACTGAAATTTATACAAGCCTTCACAAAAGATCACATACTGTGTGAGTATATTTATATGAACTCTCCAAAATGGGCAAATTTATAGAGACAGAACTATTAGTGATTGCTTAGAACTGAGAGGAGGGTAGAGCAGAGGATAGGGACTGACTGGTGATGGGTGCAGGGTTTCTTTTAGGAGAGAGAAAAATGTTCCAAAATTCAATGGCAGTGGTGGCTTCAATACCATGTGAATATGCTTTAAAAAATATTGATTTGCATACTTTAAATGGGTGAAATGCAAGACATGTAAATTATAGTTCAAATAATATTTACATGGGAAAATAAACATACGGAAATTGGAAAGCAATAAAAAAAAATAAGGCAGGACTCACCCTATCATATATTAAAACATACATTGCAGCCTTATAATTAAAATAGTGAGGCAGTGGTGAGTGAATATGAAGACTGGTGGAATAGAATATAAAACTCAAAATAGACCCCAACCCTGTGGAATTTTAAAGTACAATAAAGGTTGCATCTCATATCATTGGGACAGAAATGGATTTTTTAATGAATAGTGCTGAGATAACTGATCAATTATTTGTAAAAAGATAAAATTAGGTTCTTACCTCATGCATTTCTAACTTAAATTCCAAACATAATAGAAAAATGTTCAAAATTTTACAAGCGCTAGAAGAAAACATAGGTGGATTTTCTTTCATTTGAGTGCAAAGATAGGCTTTCTGTGACACAAAATCCAGAAACAATACAAGAAAATAACAACACATTTACATTTATAAAAATAGCTGGGCATGGTGGCTCATGCCTGTAATCCCAGCAATTCTGGAGGCTGAGGCAAGAGGATGGCAAGTTAGAGGCCCATTAGGGCATCTTAGCAAGACCCTATCACAAAATAAAAATTAAAAAGGACTGGAGATGTAGCTCAGTGGTAGAGTGCCCCTGGGTTCTATCACCAGTACCACAAAACAAATCAATGTTTGCATATCAAAAGACTCTGGTAATGGGTAGAGTAATTTGTATAAGACCAAATATTCTGCTGCTAACAGCTATGAAGTCTGAACAAAATATTTTCTAAGACTATCTTAAACTAACAATCTAAAGCACAGGAAAGGGGTCTACCCTTGAAAGAAGTGATCCACACTAATGAATTTCCTGTCTTCACAGATTCTCACCTGAGGGCTTCTTGATTCCACTTGGCACCTCCCAGATTCTAGAAATCAGAAAGAAACCTGCAGTCTCACTGGCTTGGGGAATCAAAGGATGAAGCTCAGAGCTATTGCCACAGCAGAGCAGTGAGGAAAGAAATCATTAAAAGAGAGTGAGGAGAAGGAATTCCAAATTCAGAATATAAACTGTAAATTTCTCAAAGCCTCTGAAGTATGAATGCATGAGACAGCCCACATCGGGCAGAAAGAGTTTGAAGAAACATCAGCTGTTGTTCACCACAGCTAGCCCAGGCTTTGGAATGTGAGTTCAGCCAAATTAATTGTCTGCTAAGACAGAAATTTAGATAGAAATCTCTTCAGAAGAACTATAACAGAAACCATAACTTATACAACATGTTGTTCACAACTCCAGAATACAGTAAAAACCATTAGACACATATAAGTGTATGTGTACATATGCACATATAATCGCATACACACGTGTACACACACACACACACATACACACGAGGAAATGTTAACCCATATGCAAGAGAAAAAGCAGTCAATGGAGCCTGGTCATAATATAACTCACAAGGTAGACTTAGAGCACAAAGATTTTTAAAGCAGCAAGTAAAACTGTTCAAGGGTGTAGAGGAAAAGAAGCTCACAATGAATGGATACACAGATCTCTGCCAAGAAATAGAAAAAAAAAAAAAATCAAGCTCGCCAGTACAGTGGTGCATACCTGTAATCCCAGTGGCTTGGGAGGCTGAGGCAGGAGGATCACAAGTTCAAGACCAGCCTCAGCAACTTAGAGAGACCCTGTCTCAAAATAAAACATAAAAAGGGCTGAGGATGTGGCTCAGTTAAGTGCCCCTAAGTTCAATCCCTGGTACAAAAAAACAAGCTCAAAATGACATCTGACATAAAAATAAATCACTGGCTGGGCTTAATAACATATTAGAAATGACAAAAGAAATAACCTGTGATTTTAAAGAAAGATTAATCAATGTAGGTCATTCTGAAAATAGGGGAAAAAAGAGTTTTAGAAAGTCTCAATGACCTGTGAGACAATATCAGAAGGTAAACATACATAGCAAAGTTTTTTTGAAAAATAATGCAAAGTATCCCCAAATTTGATTAGAGAAATAATTATTTTTTTAAAAAACAACTTCACTGAACCCCAAACCAGGAACTACATATACATTTTTAATATATTTTTTCATGTTGATAGACCTTTTATTTATTCATTTATTTATATGTCATGCTGAGAATCAAACCCAGTGCCTCACACATGCTAGGCAAACGCTCTGCCACTGAGCCACACCCCAGCCCTACATATACATCACAGTCAGACTTCTGAAATCAAAAGTGAAAATAATATCTTGAAAATAGTAAAAAAGAAAAAGAAAAAATAAGTAAATAAATTACATACAAGAGAGCAATATGAATGATGGCCAACTTTTTATCAAATAAAATAGAGACGAGAATGTAATGGAACCATACAAAGTGTTGAATGAAAAAGCTGTCAACCCAGAATTCAATATCCAGACAAAATACTTTAGGTAGGTAGAGGGGAGTGAAGGGAGGGGAGGGAGTTTGGGGGAAGGAAGGATAGTAGAATGAAACAGACATTATTACCTCGTGTACATATATGACTACATGACCGATGTGATCCTACAACATGTACCATCAGAAAAATGAGAAATTATACTCCATTTATGTATGATCTACCAAAACTCATAAATGCATTGTACTGTCGTGTATAACTAATTAGAACAAATAAACATTTTTTTAAAAAGAATGAAGGCCAGAAACCTATTTTCAGGCTAGGCATGGTGGCATGCACTTGTAATTCCAGAGATTTGTGAGGCTGATGCAGGAATATTGCAAATTCAAAGACAGCCTAAGCAACTTAGCAAGACCCTCTCTCAAAATAATAAATAAAAATGGCTGGGGGCCATTTTTAACTTAGTGGGAGAGCACCCCTAACTTCAAGCCCCGGTGGGGAAAAAGGAGATTTTCAGACAAACAGAAATTGAGTGAATTCAACACCAAAAGATAGTACAGTAAAAATTAAATAATAAAGACCCCAAATCAATGGAATGGAAGAATCAAACAACAGACAAATAACAAAGGTAAAAGTTGATTCTTCAAAATATCAGTGAAATGATAAACTTCTACCTAGATGCAGCAAGAAGAGAGAGAATAAAATCAGGACCTTGCACACATTTAAAGTATAATAAGGCAATATTATGAATAACTTTATGGCAATAAATTTGACAATTTAGGTGAAATAGAATAATTCCTTGAAAAATAAAACTGACACAAAATGAAAAAAAAAAGTTACTAGCCCTACACTTACTAAAGAAAATAAATGTATTATCAAAAACGCTTCCACAAAGAAAATTCCACACTCACGTGGTTTCTTTGGTGAATTCTATTAAGCATTTAAGGAAGAAATAACATCCAATTTGAACAAACTCTGTTTAAAAACAGAAGAGAAGGGAAGGTTCCCTCAAGGGCTTTATGAGGTCTGTGTAGCTTTAATACCCCAAACAAAACAAGGATATTACAATGAGAGAAAATTACAGAATGTTCCTCATGAGACTAAGTAGACAAATCCTCAACAAACTACTAGCAAGTTGAATGCAAAAATATGTTCAAATGGAACCATGAACAAAATAAATTTTATCACAAGAATACAACATTGATTTAACATATTAAAATCATCAAAGTAATCCACTTAATAAAATGAAAGGGAAAGCAAAATGTAATTGTCTCATAAACAGAAACAATTTCAGAGTTTAACTGCCATTCATGATAATGGTAGAATACCAAAACCCTTTTCCTCTTTTATCACCATAAACAAGTAAAAAATGAACTTCTGTCCAATATCCAGTCAGTAAAATAAAACAAGAAAGAAGCCTGAAAATCGAAAGTGGAGAGTTAAAACTCTCTGTGTGAAGATGGCATCATTGTTCAGGTAGAGAGTTCTAAGGAGATTCCATGAAAATCATTAGAATTAATAAATGAACTTAGCAAGGTCACATGATACAAGGTCAATATGCAAAAATCAATTCCATTGCTACTTATTCCCAGAAAAAAACAGCATACAAAGTTTTAAAAACAATTCTATTTCTACTGATATCTAAAACATTAAATACTTAGGAATAAAGTTAACAAAAGATGTTTAAGATTTCTCCAGAGAAAACCATAAATTTAGAAACCTAAATAAATGAAGACTCAATGTTTTAAAAATATACATTCTTCTAAATTGATCTCCTTAAACTGAGTCAATGCCATCCTAATCACAGTTCTGGCACATTTTTAGAGAAATTGACAAACTCATCCTGAAATTTATATGGAAATGCAATGGACCTAGAATCTTCAAAACAATATTGACAAAGTAGGACTAAGTAGAAGAACTTACAAGACCTGAACTTCAAGGCTCCATTAGTCAAACTGGTATGGTGCTTGCAAAAGATTATACAAACGCATTAATGAAACAGAATTGAGAGCCTAGAAATAGCAAACACTTAACAAGTTTACTTAACGACTGGCAAAGCCACCAAAGCAATCTAATGGGAAAAGCAAACTCTTCTCAGCAAATTGAGGCTAGCACAAGTACATAGCCATAGGGGGAAAGAAAAAATTTTAAAAAATTTCTCAATTTCTATCTCAAATCATGCCCCCCCAAAAAATCCAGATAATGATAGCCTTTCAAACACAATACAGTTAAAACTATAACTCTTTTAGGGAAAAACAAAATCTTTGCAACCTGAGAATGGGCAAAGATTTCTTAGGTTACAGAAAGCAGTAACAGAAGGAGGAGGTGGAAGAGGAGAGGAGGAGGTGTGGGAGGATAGACAGGGCAGGGAGGAAGAGCAAGAAAAAGTAAAAGGTTGCTAAATTTACATCATAGAAGGTGACAATTTCTCACCAAAAGACACCATTAAGAAAATGCGTAGGCAAGCCATAAGGGTAAAAATAGTCACAAAACATAATTCACAACAGATTGATATCCAGAATATGTAAAGAATGTGCACAGTTCAATGACAAAAACACAAGGAACCTAATGTTTTTTAAATGGACTAAAGACTTAGTAGATACCTCACAGAGGAACATGAAGTAGTGACCGGTAAGCATGTTAAAGTAAGTGTTTAACATCATTTTTCAGCAGAGAAAATGAACATGAAAACCATGAGTTACCATTGCATATCCACTAGAATGTCTAGAATTAAAAAAAAAAAATTGGCAGAGCCTGGCAGGAGAGAGCACAATAAGTGTACCTAAGGGACATGTGGCCCATCTTCTATGCACTAAGTCTGTTGAAATGCTGTGAGCTGAACACTTTCAGGCTCTGGGGTAGAAGGGAGATGACACAGTCCTTGCCCTAGTGGAGTTCATGACTAAGTATCTGACCTCAGGGCCAGCACAAATCGGTTTTCTGAGCCTCACACTCTGAGGGGTTGGCTGCTCTCTTTGAGGTGAGCCCTCTGGCTGAGCTGGTTCCCAGTCCTGCCCTGCCCTTCCCAGTCCCCGCCCTGTCCTGCCTGGTGCACCCTGCCACCAAGCACACATTACCCCTGCACAATACCCCAGCTGCATCCAGACACACAGGATTCTCACTTGTTGGCAGAGACATGCTACAAGGTTTCTCAGGGCAAAAACAGTCCCATGCCATCACCAGAAACACGGTGGGTTCAGCAAACGGCCTTTCGATTTCCTCCTTCCTTCTTTTAGGTAGAAGTGAGCGCAAATAGGGCGCAGTGGTAAGCAGTTGACAGTAATTACTGAAAAGGTGACAACACCATCTGAATACACAGCACTTAACCTGTTATAAAAAGAACCTGGGCCACCTTGGCCTGGTTTTCCCTGTGAGGGAAGACAAAGCCAAACACTCTACCTTTCAGCTCCGAGCCCTGGCAAGACGCAGGCACTGGGCCTCGCAGGTGAAGGTGGTCTCCTGGGGCAGGTTCCATCCTCACCAGCCAAGCTGCCCGTTCTCAGGCCCTAGAGAGTTTCATTCATACACCCAGCGCTTCCTGTGCTCTGTGTGGCATATCACCAAGCCACAGCTCTGGGAGGGGAACTCAAAAACCACGTGCAATAGACCAGCGCTCCTCAATGAATGACAAGGCATTTTACAGAGGTCATTTCCCTGCTTAGCTCAGCAGACAAACCCAGTAAGTTCCTTCTAACGTTCAAGCTTGTGTCTTGGATGGGATTTTCCGAAACCTGCCACCAGAGACATCCCAGCTAAAAATCACACATTCTCTGATTTATTAAACAATAACAGATTGGAAACTAAACACATTTCACATTACTAGGTTTAGAAATCCAACAATCTACACAGACTGTATATTTTCATGGAACAAATAAAATAAGAACTAATTATCCAGGGGAAAAGGTGGATATAACAGAAAACATCAGTGAAGTATAGCTGGGATGGACGTGGTCACAAGGGATGAGCGCTGGTTTTGGAATCACATCACCTTGGATCAGGTCCCTAGCTCCATTACTGATTAGCAGTGGGATCTTGAGATAACAACCAATCATCCCTTTCTTCATCCGTGTAATAGGAGTGATAATAGAATTGTCCTGACCACATTGAGAGTTGTGATCAGTAAGGATCACCTGATTACCCAACGACATCCTCTATTCCCAATGGTGTGTCGATTTCCCTTTTATCTTTTAAGGCATCCACAACTTCTCCATGTTTCCTTAGTTTTCTTGGGAAACGTGGAGGCCCATGCCAGCACTGATGGAGCACGCCCCCTCTCTCCCCTGCTGCACCAAGTCAAGCAGCTCAGCTTCCCCTCTGAGAACACCCCATAAGACTCATCCCTCTTCTCCACCTTTCTGCCCTGTCTGTCCTCAGGGTGCAAAGGAGCTGCAGGGCCCAGCTCTCAGTGTGCCCTCCTGCGGCCGGCCTCAGCCCCATGGGGCTAGTATCATATTATACTTCTTTGAAAAATTCCCTGCTACCGGCTGTACTTTCCTGCAAGTGCTGATGTTTATATTTCTCTGCCAGAATCTGATAACATTCCAACAGCACCAGTCCTGGATGAATGCTGGCACTTTGGGTGACACTTTAGATATGGATAAGCTGCAGTGGCTCAGCTAATGTCAGCATCCGGCTGCCTAAACTTTAAATTGATTTTGACCATTCTAGAGCTTACATACTGCTAGGAAAGAGAGGCACATCTCCTGGCAAACGTGGATATTTTTCTTTTTCTGATAATAAGATAACTTTTACCTTGACTGACAGAATGTTCTGGAGAATCTGGGGTTACCTTAAAAGTTAGAAGGGAGATCCACACACAATTGAGAACAGAGAATGTCACTGGGTAATCACAGGTGATCCTTACTGATCACAACATTGGATGTGGTCAGGACAGTTCTATTATTGCTCCTATTACAATGATGAAGAAAGTGATCATTGGTTATTAGCTCAAGATCCCACTGCTGATCAATGATGGAGCAGGGACCTGAGCCAAGGCGGTCTAGCTCCAAAGCCAGCTGCTCATCCCTTGTGACCATGTTTACCCCAGCTACCTCTGACTGGGGCAGTGGCTGTGAGAACAGTTCCTTCAGTGCCAGTGCCAGTGTCCCCACCCCCAGCTTGTGCTGTGTCTTTCCACAGCCACAAGATCCCTCTACTGCAGTCCAGAAGGGCAAGACAGTGAGCAGCCCCGGAAGTCTTCAACCCATGGCAATGTGAGCCCAGGAGCTGCAGCCCCAGGCCTTCTGCAAGCAGTTCCAACAGTCATTCATCACCCAGCAACCCCAGGTCTGGACAGAATCGAGCTTCCACCCACAGAGGCAACCCCCACTCTTCTGACTCTTCTCTTTCCTGGAATCACCACCCAAACAAATGCCTGTGGCAAACCCCTTGCCTTCAGCTTTGAGAAAAGGAAACTTCAACCAAGAGAAAGTATCCACATTGTAGGACACCAGAGAGCAGAAAGGACAGCCCATCAAATTCCTAGCAGATTTCCACTTTTGCTGTTAAAGTCATTGACCACTGCCCTGCTTTGGAGAGAGAAGCCTCAGAGGAGGAGGAGGTTTTCAGGGGGAAATTGGCTCAGTGCTCAGCCAAAGGCAAAAGGTTTCAGTGAACAAACATGTCTGCCTGAGCTATACATTTTCTGAAGAATGACTTGTCCACTTCAAAGTGATCCATGACAGGAATCACCAGACCGTGGAGTTGTTGGACAATGTGTGGAATTCTCAGATAAATGTATTTCAAAGCATTCTTTCTCTTGCGCAGTTGTCTAAAGCTGATGAAATGGAGTGTTTAGTGCTGCTTCCAGTCTCCTTATAAATGAAGCCTATGCCTCTGATACCAGGTAGGGGGAGAAGGACACACTGTCTCCTGTTGCACATCCTAATGCCCTAAGCATCCATTTTTTAAATAATAGACACTTTGGTGCCTGGGAGGAAAATCTAATCTTCCAGGCTCTCTCCAAGGTGTCACATTTTCACCAGCTGTTGCAAAGTACAGCCCATGACTGGCTGAGAAAGAGGCTTCCATGGTTGCAGTGGATGTGTGCAACTGTGCTCAGGTCATTACAGAACCAGGGGTTTGTCTGAGGACACTACTTGACACTGCTATAGATTTGGGGCTCCCCCTTAGCCAGGAAAGAGTCTGAGGATATTGTTATTCTTTCTCTGTCCATCATTTTTACCTCAATGATTCAGCTTATGGTCCAAGATATTGATTAGAAAGTGAAATGCCATTAGAGGGGTTGGGGTGTGGCTCAGGGGTAAAGCACTTGCCTAGCACAAGTCAGGCACTGGGTTTGATGCTCAGTACCACATGAAAAAACTAAATAAACAAAATAAAGGTATTGTGTCCATTTACAACTAAAAATATATTTTTTTAAAAATGCCATTGGGGAATTCCATTTCATGAGAAAGTTTCCTAGCAAGGGAAGGCAAGGATCCTCAAACACAAAAGGCCAATCTGCTTCCATCAGTACTGCTGCTTCTGATTGGCTTCATGATATGGGATTTAGATCAGCAGCCCAAGACCCGAAAAGAGAGCACTAGCCACTCTGTGCTGGTGTTCTGAGCTTGGACACGACAAGCTCAGTGGGCTTGGGACTCAGCTCTTGGAGGGGCACTGGGTGCTGGTGCTGGTGCTGGGGTCTCTCACAGGGGCATGATGACACTGGTTTTCCAAATATGGGACAAATTACAAACAGCAACCAAGAGGCTCCAGCTGCCTTCATGGGAGGAACTATTTGCCAGGGTGAAGAATCATTATGGAGCTGATGCTCACAAGAACCACCAGCTCAGGAGCCAAGTCTGGAGCAAGATTCTTTTCCCTCCGGCCTCCTGGCCTCCATCTAGCGCCCTCTACTGGCAGAGCCTAACTAGACAAGCAGAAATTACATGTGCAGCAGGGCTGAGCAGGGCTGGGCAGGGCAGGGTGGTTTTGCAGCTAAGCGACAACAACTTCATAAAAAGCAAATTATCAAGGAAACCAGGGTGAAGCTATGGCCTAGTATTATCCTGGCAAAAGTGCACTTTGTGAACAAGATGTGCTCTGTTAAAATCTGAAAACCATAAGAGCTGCATCTCCTGCATACTGTAGAAACTGCGACATGGGTAAGGCAGGGAGAGCAGACTTAAGAACTGCATTGCATTAGAGATGCATAGGCAGTGTTCGGGATGCCACTGGAAAATTGAAGGGCACAGAGACTGGCAGAGAAAAAGAAAAAAGAGAAGTTTTCTGGCATTTAAGAAAAAGCTGTGCATTATGGGAACAGGTGGGTTCTGTTTCTAATTCATCTTGAAGAGAAAACAGCCACATTAAACTACCTCCAGGTGTGCTGCCCCACATTCACCTTCGCACTTCAGTGAGAAGGAGGCAAACAAGAAACGAGGCCAACGTTGGAGCTCTTCAGAGCATGCATGTCCTCAGTGCTCCCAGGGCACTGACCAACATCCTGGGCTCACTCTCTGCCCCGCACCCCCAAAACGAAAGCAGTCCTTTCAGGTCAGTGGGCTCAAAGCATGCGAGGTTCTTGGAAAGATTTCCATTCAAAGATACAGGACTCATGAACATAAAGTATTGACATTTATTAATGTAGGAAACTAGTGTTCAAAGACAGCACATGGCCATGGTCTTCATGATAGCTGGGGAAAGAAAATGCTAGGGAAATTGTCTCTGTGAAAAGATTGGCACTCTCAGTGCCTGAGCCTCTCAGAATGGAAATTCAGCTGCTCAATGGAAGGAGAGACCACCCTTCCCTTTCCCCCAGCCATCTTTCCAGAAGGTTCTCTGCTACAGCAACCCTGCCTCATCAGCCATCATCCTAGGTTCATCACTGTGGAGGTCAGCATGTGGCCTCTGGCATGTGGACCCTGCAAGGCCCTTTCCTATCAAGTGATGATAAAGAGGACATTTGGGGCTGGGGCTGTAGCTCAGTGGCAGAGCATTTGCCTAGCATGTGTGAGGCCCTGGGTTCAATCCTCAGCACCAAATAAAAATAAATAAAATATTGTGTCCATTTACAACTAAAAAAAATATTTTAAAAAAGGAGACATTTGGGTTTTGGATAGAAAAATATGACAAAATGAGGGAGTAAGCGTAGAAGAGCATCCTGAGGGTAAATGCATTATCCTAAAAAGGTGCCGGTTCTAAATGCCAATGATTATACCTCTGAACACTTTCAGTTGTTTGTTTTTGTCTCATTTAACTTTGGCCACATGTTTCTATGCCCTGTGGATGTTTTTCAAGTTCAAAGTGAAAACCCTGCCTTTTATCTTTCTTCGAGGGTTTTTTCTCATCTTTACCTGCATTCATGAGCTCTGGCAACATTGGCTTCCATCCCTGCCTCCTTAACTGTTTCATTGTGACTCAACCCAACTAAGTAAATTGCAGTGCTTTATGGGTGCTTTAATTAGTATTGGGGGGGGAAGTAATTAAAATGTGGTTAATAGTGCTTTATGAAGGAAGTCAGATGCCTCTAGATTCTCTCTTCTCTTTGAGGCTACGGGCAGAGAGTTGAGAAACCTAGCAATCTCAGGGGGCTGCTGAAGCCCCCTGCCCCCCAGGAAGCCGCATGCAAGCCTTCTGTATACATGGAGTGCTTTGTGACAGAAAATGTCACTTGCTTTCACAACACTCTCAGAGAATTCTTGACCTCTAAAGGGTCGAGAGCGCTGAACTTGTCAAAATCTGTTGTGTGAAGGAATAGAAGGAAATGAAGACATGAGGGAAATGTGGCCCATTCAGTTCCTGACCCCAGCCCCTCACCCCATCATGCAGCACTCCCCCCGCAAGGCACACACACTCTCTCAGCCCCTTGAAACATTAATAGTCGTTCACAGTTTTTCTGAGCACTCTCTGGGGTTGGGCCTGTGCTTTTCCAACCACACACAAGTCAAATGCTGGTCTGCTGACCCTATGTTCTTAGAGTAGGCTAATGGGAAATAATTGGCCTTGGTGAACACAATCCCATGCCCTGTGCAGACAGGCCCCTGGAGCTGTGTGGGAGGGAGTTCTCGGGAAGGACAGTGACTCCTTAGGCGAAGTCAGAGGGAGAGGGAACAGGAGAAAGGCTTCAGAGGCTACTATCTCAGCCAGTGAGGACAGAGGGCTCCAGCCTGCTGGTGCCTCTCTTCTGTCCCCAGAGCTAAGCTTCCAGGCAGCAGCCCCCAAAGCCAGTCCTCATGCCTGACATTTCTGAGCATACACACAGCCCCGCGGGTCCCTTTACTACCACCTTCTGAGACCAGCCAGCTCTTGCAGACACTTTTATTCATGCAGTCTGCAAACACCTTGGCAGCCCAACTGTGCGCCAGGCACTGTGCTAAGCACTGGGGAGTAAATGTATAGTAAGTTCGGGGTCTGAAAAGATGGGAGACAAACACACACTGAGGTTTGGCTGCGACCCATCAAGTGCTATCGCTAGACTAGGACAGGGTCCCGGCAGTGCACAGCTTTAGGGGACATAATCTATGGGAATCTGTGGGAAGTGCCACTCTTTGTCCATCTTCCAAGTGAATGTGACCCCTGGAGCTGTGCAATCCAGAAGCCCTGAACATGATTGAGCAACAGAGATGGTAAGGGGGTCCTGTCCTCAGAGTGAGCATCCCCATCCTACTGTGAGGGTGGAAGCTGCTCAGAGGACAGGAGCCCCCATACCCTTCGCCCACCCTAAATCTGCATCTGCACTGCTCTCTTCTGCTGTATCCTCCTCCAGCCGAGGAAGGTGGCCTGGTCAAGGCCATCACATTTAAACCCAATGGACACTTGAGCAAAGGATATAAATAATCTGCTGCCCATAAGATATCCAGCATCATGAATTGTGAGAACCATGAGAATTAAAACAATACCAACATATGGGAACATTTTAAAGACCGCTAGACCTATAATCCCAGTGGCTCTGGAGGCTGAGGCAGGAGGATCAAGAGTTCAAAGCCAGCCTCAGCAATTCAGCGAGGCCCTAAGCAACTCATTGAGATCCTGTCTCTAAATAAAATACAAAAAAAGGGCTGGGGATGTGGCTTAGGTTTAAGTGCTCCTGGGTTCAATTCCTATTACAAAAAAAAAAAAAAAAGACTATTACAATCTAGTATTGATGGGGATGAGAGAAAATGTAAATCTCATACTTTGCTGGGGGCACACAAATCTTTACAATCTTTTGGAAATTAATCTGGTGACATTTATTAAAACTAAATATACACAACACCTTTGACCAGGAGTTCCATTTGAAGACTTTCTCCTCCAAGAATAAACCACCAGCATTGTTTACAATGGAAAAGGAAGATAAAACTGGAAATATCCTAAATATCTAAAATAGAAGAATAGCTTGCTAAATTATGATATGTCAAAGAGTATTAGGCAACCAGGAAAAGGAGTAAGTTATATTTATGCATATTTATGTGGAAATAAATCAGTGATACATTGTTTAGAGAGTTTGTATTATTTCATTTGTGTATTGAGAAGAAGTTTCATTTTTTTTCTGTCCTTTTTATTCCCTTCTTTTTTGCAGTGCTGGGGATGAACCCAGTGCCTTATTCATGATAGGCAAGTGCTCTACCACTGAGCTACACCTCAACTCAGAAGTTAATTCTTAAGCAAAAATAAAAGGGGGAAATCCCACATATATTTATACACAGGCACACAGAAAGATGTGGAAAGTTACAAATTAAACGGTTCAGATTGTACCTCCAAGGGTATAATTAGAGGCAAAGCATAGATTATTATTTTTCTTAAAACAGTGTATCTCTGATTTGTTGCATGTGTACAGTGGGCATGCTCTTCTTCTGTAATTAAAAAAAATAAATCGAGCCAGGCACAGTGGTGCATGCGGATAATCCCAGTAATCTGGAAGACTGGGGCAGGAGGATCACAAGTTCAAGGCCAGCCTCAGCAACTCAGTGAGGCCCTCAGCAACTTGGGGACCTAGTCTCAAAATAAAAAAATTAAAAAGAGCTGGGAATATAGCTTGATGGTAAAAGTGACCCCTGGATTCAATCCTCACTACCAAAACCAACCAACCAACCAACCTAATAAAGCGTCTACCTTTAGACATGACCAATTTGGGAAGAGAGACATGGAGATCAAAAACAAAAGCCAAAACACTGTGTCCAGTGCCAAAGGATCTGTGGCCAAACAAAAATGAGCCGCAGATGCCACGTGTTTGTGAGCTCACAAAAAAGGCAGGAAGGGGGATGAGTCCCTAGCATCCGTGGTCCACCTCAGGGGAGGGGAAGAGCAGGAGGCCTCATGCCCTCCTGCCCTGTCTGAACTTCATAGATTAGTTCATAAACAAGGAAAAACTAGGTGTTTTAGGAAAAATCACTGTGAGTGGGTTTGTTTGCTTATTTTTTGCATACCAACCGACTGCACTAAATTGTGAGTATATTCTTTAGTGAGACAATATAAATCACATCAGCCTCAAGCTCACAAAATCCATCAATTTCTAGGTGTGATGTCACCTGACCTGCAGGTATCCAGAAAGAAATGTCCTAACCAAGTAAGGTAGTGTCGACCTGAAGAAGGGTAGTGATCTGTGATCTTCCACAGTGCCTCATAGTGTAGGAAGACAAAAACCTTCTGTGAGGAATTTTTCTGTATGAAAATTATATTCATATGTGTGTATATATAATGAGATATATTATGCAAGCAATAATTTGATACATCATTAGCAGAAGGGAAGGCATATCCTTACTATAAACACTTAAGAAAATAATCAAATAAATACACCAATAAGCTGCAACATCCTACTTGTAGCTGTTGAATAAGCAGCTGTGGAGAGAATCCACTTCAGAAAAAAAAGACAAAAACACAGAACACTTCCCACATGGAAGGTCACTGAGGCCTTGGCTTAAGGCACAGCAAAGCCCCCAGACACCACTGGCTTTTCTCTCAAGCTGCCCTTGCCCAGGGGGGCAGTCTCAGTCCCACCCCAAAGCAGCACTTGCTGATCACATGACCTGATAGGTAGCTGGGTGTTCCTGCTCCCAGACTCCCAACCCCCCGCCCACCCCAGATAGAGCAAAAGCAGATATACACAAGATGGGGAGACTTTTAATTTGCTTTAGAATATAACTGGATAATTTTCCTTCTGATTCATGATTTTTGAAAAAGTTTTGCAATATTTTAAAATAAGTTTGAGCTGGGCACAGTGACACATACCTGTAATCCCAGTGGCTTGGGAGGCTAAGGCAGGAGGATTGCAAGTTCAAAGTCAGCCTCAGCAACTTAGCCAGACCCTAAGCAACTTAGCAAGACCCTGTCTCAAAATAAAAAATAAAAAAGGGCTGGGGATGCAGCTCCATGGTTAAGCACTTCTGGGTTCAATCCCTGGTACCAAAAAATAAAAGAAAATAAATTGTAGAGTGCTGGAGCATTTGCCTAACTTGCGAGGCCCTGAGTGCCATCCTCAGTCCCCTTTGCTCCTTCAAAGGCCTCCTAGGTTGAATTCTTTTGAAAAGAGAGGTCATTAATAGGCTGTCTCTTCCTCTTGAGATAGTCTACATTCTCTCCTGAATATGTGTTGCTTGAGATTGCCGTTATTCTTTCTTTCTTTCTTTTTTTTTTGGAACCAGGGATTGAACTCAGGGACACTCGGCCACTGAGCCACATCCCCAGCCCTATTTTGTATTTTATTTAGAGACAGGGTCTCTCTGAGTTGGTTAGGGCTTCGCTAAGTTGCTGAGGCTGACTTTGAACTCGCGATCCTCCTGACTCAGCCTCCCAAGTCGCTTGGATTACAGGCGTGTGCCACCACGCCCGGCTTCCTTATTCTTTCTTGAATATGCATTTACTTTCCTAAATTAATCTCTGTCTATGGCTCAGGGAGAGAGAAAGAGGAAGGAGGGAAGGAAGGAAGGAAGGAAGGAAGGAAGGAAGGAAGGAAGGAAGGAAGGCAAGCCATTACTAGCTGTGCCCTGTGGCCTCACTCCTATAATCCTACTCAGGAGGCTGAGGCAAAAGGATGGCAAGTTCAAGGCCAGTCTTGGCAACTTAGGGAGACTGTGCCTCAAAATAAGAAATAAAAAAGGGGGCTGGGCGCCGGGCGTGGTGGCGCACGCCTGTAATCCCAGCACTTGGGAGGCTGAGGCAGGAGGATTGCGAGTTCAAAGCCAGCCTCAGAAACTTAGCGAGGCCCTAAGCAACTCAGTGAGACCCTGTCTCTAAATAAAATACAAAATAGGGCTGGGGATGTGGCTCAATGGTTGAAGTGCCCCTGGGTTCAATCCCTGGTTCCAAAAAAAAAAAAGGGGGGGGGGCTGGGTTTGTGGCTCAGTGGTAGAGCACTTGCCTAGCATGCATGAGGCACTGGGTTTGATCCTCAGCACCACATAAAAATTAATAAATAAAATAAAGGTATTGTGTCCATCTATAACTAAAACAAAATATTTTTTTAAAAAGAAATAAAAAGGGCTCAGAGATGCAGCTCAGCAGTAGAGTGCCCCTGAGTTCACTCCCCAATCCCCAGTACTTAATAATAATAATAATGATATAAAAGAGGGAGAAATCTAAAGTGACATTTGCAGAAAATAGATAAGAAAACAATATCCTGAAAGGAATGCTAGTAAAAAAAAAAAAAGTAGTGACATCAGTAGAAATAAACCTTTCAGTAGGAAAGAATTCTCCATTTCATGAAGGACGTCTGTGGGGGAACTGTCATTTGGTTGATAACTAACTTTTCAAGAAATACTGATCCCACAAAGGGGCCCCTGATCCCACAGTCACTCACATGAGTCTCAACAAAGCAGTACCTAGTGGCTCCCACTGAGAGAGCACATTGTACATGTTGTACTTGATCTCTACAACAACCCTCTGAAACAGGCACCACAATCCACTTTACAGCCGAGAGCTGGAAGAGTGCAGCCAAGCCTGCTTCAGGTCTCCCGGGCAGGAAGGAGAGTGGCCAGGACTTGATCCAGTCCTTTCCGAGCGCAAGGGCCAATGCACCCTGTCCCTTGGGCTCCTCCCCTGCCTCATTCCTGCTCAAGACACTGGAAGAGAAGACAGTGATTGCAGCATGCACCGTATTGTTCCAGGGAGCCTGCCCCTCCCACAGCCTCTATTGTTGGCAAGACCCTCACAAAGCTGCGTCCCTTTCCCAATATTGCTGGGCCACTGTCCACACAGTGGTTCATTATTCCTCAGTCTAGTCCAGGGTTCTTTATGCAGTGCCTGGATCACAAGAGGATGAAAACAGAAGCACAAGGCCTTACTAGGCATTCTGTTGGTCAAAGCAAGTCATAGGACCAGTCCTGACTCAGGGAAAGAGAAACAGATTCCATTTTCTTGATAGGAAAAGTGACATGGGTCTATAGGAGTCATTGAAGCCCTTTGCAGACAATCTACCACAAATTTTACATGGAAGTAACTTGCTAAATCTTACTCAGCTACAAGGTATCTTTCTGCTCCTTTCCCTTTTTCCTTGTTCCTGCCTAGAATGTGGGTGTGATGACTGGAACTTCAGCAGTCATCTTCCATCCATGAGGCAACCTGAAAGATAAGAGCTACATCCTGAGAATAGCAGAAAAGAGAAGCCAAGGTTTCTGATGAAATAGAGGAGCTGTCATGACAGCTAAAGACTACCTTCTTCCAGTGTTCACACATTAGAAAAAATATAGACCTCTATCTTACTTATGCAAAGGTTATTTGCTTTTTTTTTTCATTATAAAACACAGTGGGCACAAGCTCAAATGTGAACAACTAACAAAAAGAATTATACACAGAGACTACAATGTAACATTTCCTTTAAAACTATACATAACTAACAGCACATATCCTAATTATTAACTTCTTTTAGAGTCATGTAAAATATATTAAAGCACAAGTGACAAGTGGCCTGGCTCTGGTACTAGGAATCAGTTCTGGGGGCTTGTGAGAAAATGTTAAAGGCTGGGGATGAAGCTTGCCTAGCACACATGAGGCCCCGGGTTTAATCTCAAATTACACACACACACACACACACACACACACAGAAAAAAATTTAATGCCTAGCTTTACTGGCTGTATTAATTAATAGTATGTTTACTCCCTCCCTGTTTCAGTATTAACACAGCCTCCAAATTTCTTGCCAGGTGACATGGTGCATGCCTGTAATCCCAGCTACCTAGAAGGTTGAGGCAGTAGAATCACAAGTTCAAGGCCAGCCTGGGCAACTTTGCAAGATCCTGTCTCAAAATAAAAACTTTTTGAAAATCTGGAAATGTAGCTCAGTGGTAGAGCCCCCTTGGGTTCAATCACCATAGCACATACAGGAAAGAAAGAAAGGAAGGAAGGCAGGAGTGAGGGAGGGACGGGTAAGAGTCTCCAAAATACTCTCAAATTAACATTGCTTGAGAAAACCCCTTTAATGTCTTGCAAGCAAAAGCAAGCTTGAATTCCTGCTCCAAGCGCCCCGCCCTTTAGGAAGAAATGACATGCGAAGTTCAAACTAGGTCATCCCATCCACCTTCTACTCTGTCTTTTGTTCAGTCAACAATCCCCCTCAAGTCACTGAGGCTCTGTTGACATGACTAATCCACAGAAAGGTAAGCTGTCTTTTCCTCCTCCTTCCACATTTTTAAAAAACACTAAGTGGAATAGACAAGTTTTTAAAACAAGAACAAGATGTTTGTTCAAAGGTGTGCACAGGAAGACCCTAGAACTGACAAGCTGAAAATGGGAAGCACAGGAGGGGATTGTAGGGCTGACTGGGGCACAGAGATGGGAGTCTGCAGTGACAAACAGCCTTCAACCTTCAAGCACAAGAACAGGGCAAAGCACCGCAGCCTTGCATAATAGATTTCTTTTGAAAAGTAGCTGAACTTGGCTATGTTATCGTTTCACTCATTTTCATGTAGAGTTTGGCAAAACTTTTGCATATATTTCAAATTATTGCGATATTTTATAGACCCATCTATTTTAAACTAGCAGTTAACTGTCTTAAAAAAATGGGCACCTTCTTGAATGTATTTAAATATAATTAGAGTACTACTACTGCTGCACACAATATTATTGAGCAGACTAAATAAATCATTTATTGTGCGGTTTGCAACTCTTCAGTCCTAAAGTCTAATTATTTACACCTAATGCGTCTGTAGAACTTCCTCTTTGAATGTTCTACAGGGTATAGAAAAACACAGCACCGTGCAACTGATCTCCTAATCCAATTAATTTTTGCATCTTACTATTTGATCATTTGTCAAAAGAAAACTTGTTGCCTCCATGCTGCACTCGTTTCTATTCCTACCGGAATAATCTGGAAGCACCAATGATAAGGAGTGGATGCTTAACCCGCGACCTCCCCTGACTCCAATCATCTGCTCGGGGCGGACTCCATCCAGACAGCGCTCTAGCGGCGCGCCCCCACCGAGCGGCGGGATCCCTCCGGCTGTTTTCATGCGGTTTCCTTTTTTAATTTCACATATCTAGCTTATCTTTCTATTCTTTGATTTCCGTTTTCAGTCTAACTCGCTCCTTCAGCATCCACTGGCTTAACAGCATCCTAAAAGCGCTGGCCGTTTCTCCCCCTCTGCAGCTTATTGACCCACGCAGTTACTCAAAACTCTGGGGCACCGATCCAGGCTCTGCCGCGGCTCACCGAATAGTTCAGCCAGGGTCCTTACAGGAATTATTAATGCTCCACTCTAATAAAAAAAAATAAAAATAAAACCTCACTCTCCCGGCCCCTCCCTCACACACCGTCTCATTACCATCACTTGTTCTTACCGCTCATACTGGGAAGAAGGTCCTTTCAGCGATCGCCTGGCCGCAGCCCTTGACCACACAGCTGTGCCCGGCCCTTAGCCTGGATTAGGAGCGCGCAGCCCTCCGCTGCAACTCATTTTGCCCACGGACTGCTAGCATCCTAAACCCAACCGTGACCGAGACCCCAGTGTGGCTGCGCGGCTGCTCTGACTCCGCCGCGCACCTGGGCGCTGGCTCGCGGGGTTCCCCGCGGACTACGGCTACGCTCACCTGGACGCCCTCCGCCCGGGGAGCGGCCACACCTGGGTCCCTCCTGCTCGCACCGCTCTGGAGGAGGCTTAGCACTGCTGCAGCCGAGTCCCGGGCTGGGCAATCATCAGGGAGTCCCAGCCAAGTTTCCCGTGTGCCTCGAAAGAGAGAGCTGCTGCGACCATGTGTACCCGCTTTCGCGGGGCCTCTGCGTTCGGAGTGATTCTTCCAAGCCAGTTTCCCCAGCAATGACCGAGGTCTCAGGGCGCTCTTCCCTTTCTTCCCCTTGGTTGGGGAATTAGCCGCGCGGCGCGGGCGTCGGTGCGAAACACAAAACTATTTTCCCCCTGCTGGTGTCTTTCGGGAACTGCATGTAACGGAATAAACCCAGTAAGGTTCCTTACCCTAGACGCTCAGGTTGGGGTCTCCCCTCCCAACATCAAAGATTTTGAGAACTTTTTTCTTAATGCATTTTATTTTAAGTGCCATACTAAGAGAGGGAAACTCGTTTTTAGGCTTTAAACTCGTGAGAATGAAAGTTAAGACCTCCCAGGCCACCATTTTTTCTTTTTTTCTTATTTCTTTTTTATTCTTATGGAAAATTGCAAAGTAAAAGTAGGCAAAAGAGTACAAAGAAGATCCAGCATTTGGTAATGGTGGACTAATCCTGCAAATAACAAACCCATTTTAAAATTATTTGAAGGCATTAGAAATTAACCAAAAGAAAGCAGAAACTGGAGGAAAAACTACCCTTGAAAAATGGACCAAAACTGTTGAGATTTGTGTGCTTTCACCCAAGAACAACCCCCAATCCATAAGCAGCTCCAACTTCAGGGAACCACAGCATGCATGGCTTGAAGGGAACAAAACTGTGTTTGAGGGTGGTAGAAGAATTGGAAAGTTGGGGAGTGGATAATTCTGGGAGGGAAGAATCTGTGGATACTATCAAAATATGTGTTTTTTTAGTTTTCTATTTCAGAATAACAAGTTAGCACAAACTTAGTGACTTAAGACAATACAAATATATCTTAACAGTTCTGGAGGTCAGTAGTTCTGTGTAGACCTTACTGGACAAAATCAAGTTGTAAGGGCAGCATGGGTTTTTTTGCTTGTTTGTTTGTTTTTTGTTTTTTGTTTTTTTCTGGAGGAGGGACCTTCTGGCCAAATCCCACAGATAAAGTTCCTTTGGAAAATAAGCAAACCTGTTCATCTGTGTGTGGTGTATGATCATCTGCTTTTGCAGAACTGAGTAGATGCAACAGAGATCATATGGCTTGAAAAGTCTAAAATTATTTACTGTCTGGCCCCTCACAGGAAAAATGTGCTAATTCCTACTTTAGACCATTTCAACATAATAGATATTTATAGAACACAGCACTCAACAAGTGCAAGATACACACTCTCTTCAACTAATATAGGATATTCACCATAATAGACCATATGATTGTTGAGTATCTCTCAACATACAGATACCCCTTGACTTAGGATAGGGTTACATCCTGATAAATCCTTTGTAAGTTGAAAATATAACAATTTTTAAAAATGCATTTACTACACTTAACCTACCAAATATCATAGCCTAGCAACACAGTACACTGTAGAGTGTTAATCATTAATTGTTCAGATGGTTAACTGGGAGTTACAGCTCACTGCGGTGGCCCTGCATCACAGACAATAAAGTATCACTTATCACTAACCTAGCAAAGGATTAAAATTCAAATTTTAGGTAAGTTGGGAAGCATCTATACTTCAAAAGATCGAATATTTACAGTACAGTCTACGTTATCTGACCATAATGGAATTACATTAGAAATCAATAAATTCAAAAGTTCAAAAATACTTGGAAATTAAATGACACATTTCTAAATGATATATGTGTCTGAGAAGAAATCACATGGAAAATTATAAAAGATTTCAAATTGAATGATAATGAAAAGTAACATATTATGATTTGTGTGTTGCAGCAATTGCAGTATTTAGAGGGAAATTCACAGCCTTTAAAAAGTACATTTGAAAGGAAGAGAGGCTTAAAACCAATGTCTTAAGTTTCACCTTAACAGCCTAGAAAAAGTAGAGCAAATCAAACACAAACTAGGTAATAGCAAAGGAATAAAAAAAGATCAGTGTGAAAATAAATGGGATTGAAAATATAAAATCAATAGAGGAAATTAACAAAGTCAAAATTTGGGTCTTTAAAAAGATAAAATTGATAAACCTACGTAAGAGTCATCAAGAGAAAAGAGACAAAACAGAACTTACCGATATCAGGAATTAAGTCTATTAAGTCCATTTCCTGGTTTTTTTGTTCCTCTGCTTTCCATTTTTACCCCTTTTTTGGATTATGTGAACCTTTTTTAGTATTTCACCTTAATTTTCTATTGCAGCTTTGACTATATCTCTTTGTACAGGTTTTTCATGACTTCTCTGGGGATAAGAATATACATAATGGGTGGATATATTACCACCATAAAATCCCCTTTACCCTCTCCATTTATGTTGTGTCTACATTTAGTTAAAAACCCCATAAGACAATGCCATAACTTTTTACCATTTGTTGCTTTTTCTTCATTCCTGATATTCCAGCCTTTTTTTCCTATCATTTCCCTTCCAACTAAAAAACTTTCCTTAGCAATTCTTTTTTAACAGATTTTTTTGGGGACTTATATCTCTTACTTTTCCTTCCTTCATCTGAGAATGGCTTCATTTCATCTTTATTCATGAAACAGATTTTCACTGGATATGAAATTCTGACAACTCTTTTTTTTAATACTTTTTAGATGTTAACAGACCTTTATTTTATTCATTCATTCATATGTGGTGCTGAGAATCAAACCCAGTGCCTCACACATGCTAGGCAAGTGCTCTACCACTGAGCCACAACCCCAGCCCCGACAACTCTTTTCTTTTAACACTTAAAAAAAAATGTTGGGCCACTTCATTTTGGCCTTTGTGGTTCCCGATACGAATGGTGCAACCATTTGAATCACCTCTCCTCTATAGGTAAGATATAGGTTCTGTCCAGTTACCTTCAGAATTTGTTCTTCATCATTAGTTTCCAGCAATATGATTGTGATGCCTCTGGGTACAGATTTCCTTAGTTTATCCTTTTGGGGTTCACCGAGATTCTTGAATCTGTAGGTTTATGTCTTTCACCAAATTTTGAAAATTTTCTATCATTATTTCTTCAAATATTTTTTCAGTACATAAGTCTTTTTCCTCTTTCTGTTACTCTAATGACATGCCTCTTAGACCTGTGGGTATTTTCTTACAGGTCCTTGAGGATGTATTCATTGTTTATCACTTCTTTCTCTCTGTTGTTCAGATTGGATGATTTCTATTGAGACTATCTCCAAGTTTACAAACTCTTTCCTCAGTCATGTCTATTTTGCTCCTAAGCATATTCAATGTGTTTTTTATGTGTTTTCGTTTTCTGTTCTAAAATCTCTCTTTGCTTCTCCTTTATATCTTCTTTTGCTTTGCTGACATTATCTTTCCAGTCATTTCAGGAGTGTCCATGGCTGCTTGTTGGAGCATTTGAATAATACCTGTGTAAATCTTTGCTGGATAATTCCAACATCTGTGTCGATCTCAGTGTCAGTGCCTTTTGATCATCTTTTCCCATGTGAGTTGATATTTTCCTGGTTTTTCATCTGCCTTGTAAGTTTGGATAGAGTTCTTGATATTTTTTTCATTTTTATATTTTGAATATTTTGAAATGATATACTAGGTCTTGTTTAAATCCTAAGAGAATGTACCTATTTTTTATTGCAGGCAATAGACCTGTTTAGGTTCAGGTCACAAGTTCAACCTATCTTCTGAGGTTTGTGGTTCAAATGTCAATTCAGTTTTCAAAGATAAGACAGCCAGTTTGCAGAGTCCAAAAGGGTAACAGAGGAAAAGAGAAAGGAGCCAAAATAGATAGGAAGGTATATAAAGACACAGAGACATGCAAATGATGACTTATAGACCAGAGAGAGTTTTGTACAGAGGTTAGAAACTAGAGACAGAGGGGCACAGAGAGATGCAGAGATGGAAGGAGGGATGATATTGACCAGGGCCAAGAACGGACAGTCCCTGACTCTCAACAATTTGACTGATGTTTCAATTTTATGATGATGCAAAAGTGATGTGCACTCAGTAGAAACCATATTTTGATTTATGGCACTTTCCTGGACAAGTGAACATGCCCTACACTCTTGTGATGCTGGGCAATGGCAGTGAATCACTGCTCCCAGTCAGCCCCCCAGTCAGGAGAGTAAACAATCTATACTCTGAAGTGTGCTGTGTGGCTAAGCTATGATGTTTTGTAGGTGAGACATAGTCAATGCACTTTGACTTGATATTTTCAAGATGTTACCCCATCATAAATTGAGAAGCATCGGGATACAGAGGAGGGGAAGTTCAAAATCATCTGGTGACACAAGAACAGGATGGTAATTGGGATCGAAGCAAAATTTCAGTATGTGGAGGAGTGGACACGAAGGGAAAGGGCAGGCACTGGGTATGGACAGGTGGTTTGAGAAGGTGGGCTGTGGAGTAAGTGGGGCAGAACACTGAGAGGCAACTCGATGGCTGCTCTGTGTGTGCATTATACTGTGAGTCGGGGGACCATGCTTACAAGCTGAGGAGAAAGGGCTGGTCGAGAGAGAAAGAGAGAGAGAGAGAGAGAGAGAGAAAGTTCAAGTGAAGAACAAGGTTCCTGGGGAAGCCAGGGAGGAGACTGGAGCCTGAGAGCACAAGTCAGGAGCAGCTTTTGCAGAGAGAATCCCCCAAACACAGAGAGAGGAAAAGGGAATGATGATGGAGGGAGGGGCAGGACACCAAAGGAACCCCTTCACTGTACATTCTTTGCTAACTGCTCACCCCAAGTTCATTTCAGAGGCTAACAAAGCAAAAATACCTTGTTTCATGGAGCCCCTTGCAGCTGTGTACCTCAGATTTGGTTAAAGAATCAGAGGTTTCATTTTCTGAATTTAAAAATGGGGAGGGGCAAAGGTTTTTGAACTTCCTTTTTTATTTGTTGTTTTTAGATATACATGATAGTGTATTTTGACATCTTATACATACATGGAGTACAACCCATTCCAATTAGGATCCCATTCTTGTACATAATGTGGAGTTACACTGGTCATATTTTCTGTATGAGGAAAGGAGAGTTATGTCTGATTCATTCCACTGTTTTTCCTATTTCCATCCCCCTCCCTTCCCTTCATTCCCCTTTGTCTAATCCAATGAACTTCTATTCTTCCCCTCCCTACCCTCCCTTGTTGTGTGTTAGCATCCACTTATCAGGGAGAACATTTGGCCTTTGGTATTTTGGACTTCCTTCTTTCTGCCTGGAAAAAAGTCACGGTGCCCAGAGGTGCAGCAGCCATCTTACAACCATGAGGATAAAACTAAGGATGGTGATGCAGGGTAGATCTCTATTGCCTCCCCACAGATCTCTCACTGATGCCTTCTGGTAGTTTGCTGATTCTCCCTAAATGATATATACATGGTGGATTCTAGTTTTCTATGAAGCAAGAGGTGAGGCAGAAGATGGTCAGGGCATGGGGAAGGACTGAAGTGGCTTTCAGGGGAACAGGTAGATATTTAAAATTGGCAATATTTATGTGGCTGGTTTTTTTTCCTCCAGCTGCATTCTGGTTTGTCACTACTAACCATTCACCTCCTCTCATCCTGAAAACCCTACAGACATTTGTTTCAAAATAATCCAGATAGGAGGTGGGAAGTACAGACAAAATAAGATTGACCATTTATTGATATTTATTGAAGCTGGGTAATGGGCCCATTTCACGTTTCACTACTTTCGCACTTGAAAATTTCCAAGATAAAAACGTGTTTTGAAGAGAAAAAATGAAACTACCAACTACTACGGGTAGAACATGATTCATAAGTATATTCTCACAAAGAAAAACCCTCCAGAAGCTGAAACAGGCAGTGAGCATGTGAGTCCACACTGCTGGGTTGCCTGTGCAGGCACGGCCCCCACTCCTCAGTGTGCGCTGGGAAAGGGGTGGCCCTCTGCATCCCTGGCTCTGCTCCGGACCCCATTGCTTCCCACTTCACCTCCCTCTGAGTCCACTGGACTACTGGACAAGGCCTGCACTTGGGCCTGACAGAGCTGCTCTTCTTTGACTGGCTTTCACAAACTGAAGTTGGTAAATGTTATTTGGCATTGAAAGTCTCAGCTAACACGTACACGAGACAAAGGCAGGCTTAAGTCACTGTGATCACAGAATAATTCAACCACATTCATCAAGAGCTCTGGTTTCCCTGGGATGTTGGAATGGACCCTCAAAAAAGTACTTCCATTTTTCCAAACCATAAAATTATTGATGAGTAATTCTTTTCTACTTTTCTCAAGGCCTTTTGTTTTTTTCCCCATCAACATCCATATTTGCTACAAAGCCGGGCGCGGTGGCACACACCTGTAATCCAAGCGACTTGGGAGGCTGAGTCAGGAGGATCGCGAGTTCAAAGCCAGCCTCAGCAACTTAGCGAGGCCCTAAGCAACTCAGTGAGACCCTGTCTCTAAATAAAATACAAAATAGGGCTGGGGATGTGGCTCAGTGGCCAAGTGTCCCTGAGTTCAATCCCTGGTTCAAAAAAAAAAAAAAAAAAAAAAAAAAAAAAA
>JAJEJO010005530.1:262335-294419 GCA_020662805.1 Glaucomys volans | reverse complement strand
ATATATATATATATATATATATATATATTTGCTACAGTAATTCCTAATTAAATACACAGCTCATGCTTATGCATTTGTGCCTGTAATTATCTAAAGATAGCCTCTAAGTTTTTTAAAATCAAAATTAGTCAAAAAATCAACTTGGAGCCGGGCACGGTGGCGCACGCCTGTAATCCCAGCACTTGGGAGGCTGAGGCAGGAGGATCTCGAGTTCAAAGCCAGCCTCAGCAACTTAGTGAGGCCCTAAGCAACTCAGTGAGACTCTGTCTCTAAATAAAATACAAAATAGGGCTGGGGATGTGACTCAGTGGTAGAGTGCCCCTGGGTTCAATCCCCAGTAACAAAAAAAAAAAAAAATCAACTTGGGGCAATGGTTGTGAGATATTTATCCTACCTCTTGAAAGAAGTGGGGTGGTGATAGCTGCTGGTGATGAGCCTGGGGAACTGGGTGGGCATATGGGGGATAGCCCTGGTCCTGGGTCATCAGAGCTTCCCTAGATTTGGAGGGCCAAGGTTGAAAGGCAAGCTACCATCCCTTTTGTACTCTGACCTTCATGTTCCAGGCACATGGTGAGTGCACAAATCATACTTGAAATTATCTAGAACCACATTTAGTTATAATTTTAGCCCCTTCTTTTTCAAAGCCAAACTGAGGTACAGTCGAGTTGAAGAAAATTTGTTCACTGTTACGAAGCTGCTTAGTAACAGACCAGAGCCCAAGTGTGCCAGCTGATCTTTACACTCATTCTGCCTTCTTGTTGAAATGGAAAAATAATTTCTGAGTGGGAGATACTTAAAGTACAAAGCCCTCTAGAGAAAGGAGACATGGCACTGGTGAGATATAAACAGAATGCTTGATGTTTAGAAAAAGTTTAGTAAGACTCAGGTTTTGGAAGGAAATGATGCAGAGAAAATTAGTATTGTTGAAGCAACCTGGACTCAGAAAACACACCCTTCTGTTAAAGGCTTGTGAGGTGTTAGGAGATCAATGACAGGTGAATCAAGCAAGAAGAGGGCCAATATGGAGATCAGGGACTTCAGAGCCAAAGGAAGCTGGCTCAAGTGTTAGATCAGTTGTGTGATTGATTAACTTCTCTCTGAGCCTCAATCCTACCAGTGGAGTAGGAATAACAAGAGTGCCAGCCTGCCATTGTGAGAACTTATGCATTTAGCAAATCTTTATTGAGCCCCTTCTCTGGTCTGTTGTGCCAGGCCCTGGGCAACAGACCACATACAGAACAGGGAACAGGACACACCAAGTCCTACTGTGGTTAGTTCATTCTGGATAGGTACATGGAAACTATGAATGGACGCGGCAATTTCAGACAGTAAGGTTACTATGTGTTAAAACTTTAGACAATTTACATTTAACAGGGTTTAATTGAGCAAAGGATGACTCACAGACCAGGCAGCCCTCAAAAGCAGAACAGGTTCAGAGAGCTTTGATTTGCAACGTGGGCTGGCAGCATCTATTGGCTGAAAATGGAAGTGATGTACAGAGACATCTTAACTAGTTACAGCTCTGGGTTTGCCTTATCTGAACTTGGGTGATCCATTGGCCACCTGTGATTGTCTGAAGTTCACCTATCATGATTGGCTGAGATTCAGCTTTTTATTAGAAAAGTATATCCATCTGTTAGACACTCAGTTAGTTTACATACTTAGATTATAGTTCATTACATAAGGACTCAAATACAAAGGCATCCTCAGGCCAGATTTAGTTTCATTTAACATATGACACAAATAAAAACCAGTAATGGAAGAGAATGACTTGGTGAGGGGGGGAAAAATCCTTTATTCAGATAGTCAAGGAAGGCCTCTGATAAGGACAAGCAGCCATGGGAAGGATTCTCATTCAGAGCAGAGAACAGCAAAGGCCCTGGAGTAGGTTTCAACAGGATGTGTTTGAGAGACAAAAGAAAAGCCCACTGCTCTTGCCACAATGGCCAAGTGAGACAAGATGAGGTCTGAGGTAGAGGTAGTCACCTGTGCAGACAGGGCCCTGGAGAGCATGACCAGGTGCTGGTGTTCCAAGTGCATTAAGAAGACTTGAGGAGGGCTGGGGGTATAGCTCAATTGGTAGAGTGCCTGCCTCACAAGCACAAGACCCTGGGTTCAATCCCCAACACCTCCAAAAAAAAGAAAAAAAAAAGCCTTGAGAAGTCTCTGAGCAGGAACATTCAATATCCATAAAAATCATTTACTATACTTTTTAAGAAGGCTGGCTAGTCTGCTTTGTTGAGAAGAAACTGGGAGAATAGGAGAGGAAACAGGAAAAGAATGTAAGAGACTGGTTTAGAGGCACAGGCAAGAGAACAGGATGGACATGGTGGTGAAGAGAAGTGGACAGTTAGTAGCTTGCTGTTGGTGGAGAGCCAGCAGGACTTGTGGGCAGACCAACTGCAAATCAGGAAAGAGGAAACAGCAGTGATGCTAGGGTGCTAAAATGGAAGAAGACTGGGCAGCCAGGCAGGATGGTGAGAGAGACCATGAGTGCTGTTTGGCCACATCTCGACTGAGAAAATAAGTTGCAATTTAAGTAGAGATGCTGATGGGGCATCTGTATGTAGGAGTGTGATGCTTAGAGGAGAGAACAGGGGACTGGCTAAAGGAAATTGTGCTGGGCAACAGGCAGAGTGTGCATGTTCCCTCTTTTCTCCTTTATTGGTTAGTGAAACAGAACAAAGTGTCTAAAAATAGATTCAACTATGTTTAAAAGGCCTCTCTACATTATGTAGTGAAATTTCACCTGTCCTAGGTTGTCCTGAGGATTACATGAATTAATACTTATTAAGATGCTTTTAAGAAGTCCCTGGCATACATTCAGTGCTCAATGCATATTCTTTATTTCAACGCAAATAGAAAACTAGCAAGGGGTCTTTGCATAACCTGCTATCCACCTTGAGAAAAACGTCAGCTGCTCTACCTTACACTTACGTGAAAATACACTTTATTAATTAAAAGTGTACATGAATAAAATCGAACCAGAAAAGTATGAGGAAAAAAAGGTAGATGAACAGTTGACTAACCTCATCATAAACCATGCCTTTTTCCGCTACCCAGAAAAACTTGACCCTGCCCGGATAAGGGAACCACAACAGAGCTGTCAGAGAGCAAGTAAGCGGAGGAGGAAGACAGAGGGAGATCCGACGCTGAGCTCCCGACCTTGCCACCCTCGCCTGGTCACGAACCTCGCGGAGGGTTTAAGCGGACTGGCTGGAGCCGAGGGAGCTGGTGCCCGGCAGGGTGAAGGCGGGCTCCCGGCAGGGCACGCCTGCGCACTCGGCGGGACGCGGAGAAAACCGGAACCCTTAGCTGCGTGTGCCCATTTCCGGCAGGAACTTGGAGCCTGAGGCCAACGTTGATGACGTAGAAAGCCGACTTCCGGCGTCCCCTTTTTTCGCTTGGTCTAGGTGGCGAGGAAGAAGAGGTGAAGATGAGGCAGAAGCACTATCTGGAGGCTGCGGCGCGAAGCTTACTCGAGAGCTGCCCAGGCCAGGCCCGCTACCTCCTGTAGGAGAGGGACGGAGGGAAGCGGGAGCGGGCGGCAAGGTGTTCCTTTGCTCCTAACGTGGGTCTTTCTCCTTTACAGCTGGGCGTACAGTTCGTCACACGGTAGGGAGAACCCCGGTCTGTTGGGGGTTAGGCTCCTGTTGCCCTGCTCTCCTCCATTCCGCACAGCGCTCCGAATGATCGAACGCTGATCGACTCACCCGTCTGGTTTTAAAAGCAGAACAAACCAGAAGCTCCCCAGTTTTGTGAGAGATCCACATTCCTGAGTGTGCCTTATCTTGTTTGACTTATACATGGCATTTGACACATTTTTCACTTTTTTCGAAATAGTTTCCATTTAGGCTCCAGGTCATCACATTCGTCTTGTACCTTTTCCAGCACTTGATTGATCTGCTTTGCTGATTCCCGAGGTCCTCAATTTCTAAATAGTGTAGTGTCCCCAGACTCAGTCGTTGGACCTTTTTTCTATGTATACTCACTTCTTTGCTGATAGTTTTTCATCCAGTCTCATAGCATTTAAATACCAGACCTACCAAATCCCAGCTCTAACCCTCTCCAAATTGTAGACTCACATCAGATGCCTTCTTGACAACTTCTTTTGAATGTCTGATGTGCATTTCAAGCTTAACTGTCTAAAACCTGAGCATAACCCCCAACAAACACCTTGGTTCTTCCCATTTCAGTAAGTGCTAACCCTGTCCTTTGAGTTACTCAGCCCCAAATCTTGGAGCCATTCTTTCTTTCTTTCTTTTTTTTTTTTTTTTTTGTTTGAATATTTTAGTTGTAGGTGGACATAACACCTTTCTTTCTTTCTTTTTTTCTTTTTTCTTTTTTTTTTTTTTACTGTGGTGCTGAGATTCAAACCCAGGGCCCCACACATGGTAGGCAAACACTACCACTGAGCCACAACCCCAGTCCCAAAGGCTGGCTTGAAGCCATTCTTGACTCCCTAAAAACCCTTCTCTCCCCCATCAATATGCCAGTAAATCCTGTTTGCTTTAAAAGATTTCCCAAATCTAGCTAGGTGCAGTGGTGCAAACCTATAATCATAGTGGTTGGGGATGCTGAGACAGAAGGATCAGAAGTTCAAAGCCAGCCTCATCAACTTAGTGAGGTCCTAAGCAACTTAGTGAGAGACTCTGTCTCAAAGTAAAAAATAAAAGGACTGGGGATGTGGCCCAGTGGTAATGGGGCCTCTGGGTTCAATCTCCAGTAGCCAGGAAAAAAAAAAAAAAACAAATCTCGCCTATTTTTACTACATCCAATGCTTCTACACCATTCCAATCTATCACTGCCTCTCCTGGATTACTGCCAGTAGCTCCCATGCGTTTATACAGTCTGTTCTCAAGCCAGCAGCCAGAGTGGGATAAAAACCAAAGCTAGATCATGTCCTTTCCCTGCCATAAATGACTTCCCCTCTCCTAGTAAAATTGAATGTACTTTAGAGAGATTATTCAGCCCTACAGAATAGACCCACATGACCTGTCTGACCTGTTTACTCATTTGTTCATTTGACTCCAGGATTCCTGGGTTGGCCTCTTTGCTGGTTTTGTTTGGTTTTGTTTTCTTCAGAGCCTTTGGAGTTGCCCTGTCCTCTGTCTGGAACTCTTACTTCACATACCTGCTTTGATTCCTGTCTGCAAATGTCATGTAATGAAGTCTTCCCGAGACACCCTACTTAAAGTTCTAACACACTCATCTTTCCTATCTTGCCTTTTTCTTGGCAGCACTTAACAGCTGCCTCCTTGAATTGTGGTCCTTTGTTTACTGCTATATCTCTAACATCCAGAACAACATCTGGCACTTAATTATCACTCAGTAAATATGAATGAATTTTACATTTGGTAGAGTGAAGTTACAGACTTGTCCTTTGATCTTTTGTAATACTCTTGTATCTCTAGAACATTACTCAACAGTAGGTACTCAATAAGTATTGGTTGTGTTAATTTTTTTATTATTCTTATAGTTGTAGATGAACACAATACCTTTGTTTTATTTATTTATTTTTATGTGGTGCTGAGGATGAACCCAGTGCCTCACATGTGCCAGACAAGCCCTCTATCACTGAGCTAAACCCCAGCCCCCTAATTGTTTTTTAAAAGAAAATCATACCATAATTTGTTATTTTGTAAGTAAGTTGGTGAAACATAGTATCCTTTTTTAAAAGTAGTAACAAGTAATGAGCCAGGTAGCCAAGGTTGGAGACCTGCCTATCTGTTGAAAGGAGTAAATGGATGGAATTACAGAATTCTGCAAAATAAATTGTTGCCAGTTTGTGTTTTTTAAACTTTTGCATTCTGAGTTTGCTTAAAGAAAACATATTGTCTGCTCGTATCAGTATCTTTTCTTTTTAATATTTATAGTGTCAGCTGTTTGAGATAACAGAATAGTCCAATTTACTGAATTGTTTCATTTGCAAAATTTTAGATGACAAGTGCACTTTTGAAGAAACATGTCCATACTGTTTCCAGCTGTTGGTTCTGGATAATTCTCGAGTGCGCCTCAAACCCAAGGCCAGATTGACACCCAAAATACAGAAACTTCTTAATCGAGAAGCAAGAAATAATACACTCAGTTTTAAAGAAGCAAAAATAGTCAAAAAGTATAAAGACTCCAAAAGTGTATTGGTAAGATTTTAATTCCAGGATATATGAATAAACTGTAATTCTTTTTTTTTCACTTAAAACACTGTTAAGAATCGGCCAGACTATAACTCAGAGATTTATAGTAAGTAGTATATCTGGATTATCAAAATATATACATAAACATTTTTTTCTAGTGATTAGTGTTTCATCAAGAGTATATTTGTAGCTGGGCGTGGTGGTGCACGCCTGTAATCCAAGCGACTAGGGAGGCTGAGTCAGGAGGATCGCGAGTTCAAAGCCAGCCTCAGCAACTTCGTGAGGCCCTAAGCAATTCGGTGAGACCCTGTCTCTAAATAAATACAAAATAGGGCTGGGGATGTGGCTCAGTGGCCAAGTGTCCCTGAGTTCAATCCCTGGTTCCAAAAAAAAAAAAAAGAGTATATTTGTTTATTTTCATAATTAACTCAAAACTAAACATTGTATGCTCTTAATTGTTCTCAGATCTCATTGTTGAGCAGTTATTTTCACAAATATCAGGATTTCTTGAACAGACCATAATGACTCCATTTGAACTGTAATTACCACTACACTATTTTTTCTTCACATTGCTGTATTTTATGTATGTAGGTATCAGTGTCCTTTGTTTAGTCATTTCCCCCATGTATGCCCAGCAGAGGTGAGTGTATCTCATGTTCATTGTGTTCATTAAAAGACTGTTATATGCTTTGTACTGAGGATATAAAATGGAAAAAAAACAAAATCAAATTACTTAAAGTTTCATAGGTGGAAGCCAGTGTCAGATATATTTTATATCCTTCATATCTCAACTGTCCAGATTCAAGCGGCAGGCAATGCTGGGTGCTGGACATTATGACAGCTTAGGTTTGACCCAAGACTATAATTAGTAATAACTTGGATTGAAAATTGCCGGGCTGGGGATATAGCTTAGTTGGTAGAGTGCTTGCGTTGCAAGCACAAGGCCCTGGGTTCAATCCCTAGCACTGCAGGGAAAAAAAAAAAAAATTTGCCATATTTAGGAGCTTGCTGGTATTGGACAAGTAAGTACATTTTGTCATAAAATTGAATGTTCAAAGGGCAAGAGAGAAGAGAGAGGATACTGGAATAAGTAGAATTCACTATTACCCTTCGGAGAATTATATTTTTCAAAAAGTGTCTCCGCCACATGTTTGTTAAATGTTCCTGAATGGGAAGATAAATCAGTGCTTCCTCACTGTCTTCCATTGTTTACCTTCATGAAGCTTACATTCTAATGTATTTTAATCAGAGGTCAGCTAAAGGGCGCTAGTAGTATTTGTCTTGCTGATTCATTTTAACCTATATACAGGCTATTTTGGAAAAGTATAAAGCCAAGCTTTTGATATGCAAAACATCTGAGGTTGTCTCACCTAAACAAATTTTTATTAATTCTGTTGAGGTATGGGCTGAATTCTGTGCATTTTGAGTGAGATGTGTAGAAGAAAGGCATTTAGCTAGAAAATGGACTATTTCTTTAAAAATTAATCTTGAAGTCAATCTCTAGAGCCAATGACAGGAATGAATAGGTGTGAGAAGATTGATAACTCATTTGGTTTTATAAATTACTGTATAACTTTTTACAGAAATTCTAAAGATTTAAAGGGGGCACTTAAATTTTCAGTAATACTCTGCTGTGTTTTATTGTAAAAAGACTTGAAGTTCAGCTGCAAAAAGTATTAAATGCCTACTGATTTGCAAAGGACATTCAAGTGTTAGTGTCACCCCTAGTCTCCTTCCTAATTCCTTCCAAATATGGTTTTGTGTTGAGAAACTAGAGTGCTCATTATCTTTAAAGAAAAAACAAAAAACTTTTAAAACCAATATGTTCAACTATTAATTTTGTGTTGAAAATTTTTAACATTAAATTTGTCTTGTCCAATTCCTACTGCTGGAATGCAGTTTCCCAAAGGACAGTCTATGTGTTATTTCTGTAGCAACCAGATGTAAGAATTAAGGGAACATGGGGTTTATTGGATTAAATATAAGAGAATTCATAGGACCGATGTTTCTTCTTTTTATGGTAGTTGATTACTTGTAAAACATGCAACAGAACGGTTAAACATCATGGTAAAAGCAGAAGCTTTCTGTCAGCATTGAAGAGCAGTCATACTACTCCTACAAGCAAACTCAGCCCCAAGAGACCAGAGAGACAGACCCCAGGTTCTGCAAACTTCAAACCTAATATGCCTCACTCCAAAGGCAAGAGCCCAGCATTGATTTTCAGGTATCCTAATTCATCAATTTTATTTGAATTGCCAGTGTTAACTCAAGTATTTCTTCTAATTTCCTCTGTTTATACTTCTGAATATTCTATGCAGTTCAGGCCCTGGCTCCTTTTCCATATGCTTTTCTTCTCTGAGGTCACACATTTCCAAATCTTCAACTCTCATTTCAGTGCATATGAATTCCAAGTATAGTACTCTTTCAATATCTCCCTGGATGTATTCTCAACTGCCTGTTAATCATATCCACTCCTGCCTCCTATGTGTCCAAAACAGTTTATGTCCCCACAGCTCACCACTCAGAACTGCCCATCCTCATAAGTTCCTTATTCTGTGAATGAACATGTCCTTCTATATATTCTTACCTAAAAAGGCAGAATAATAGACACCTTCTGTTCCTCTGACCCTTATAATCAGTTTCTGTCTATTCTGATTCCATGCTGTTTGCATGTACTCTCCTTTTCCCCAACTGCTGCTATTCCTGATTCAGTTCCCTGTTCATCTTTTGTTAGGACTACTACCATGATTTCCTAATGGGTCTTTCAGCTTCTAGTTTCAAGCCCTTGTAGTCTGATCATCTTCCTGAAGCACAGCTTTGATTAGCAGCCTTTAATACCTAACTGTAGCATATAGCATATGGAAAGCATGGCTTTCCTGCCCTTACTATCTGGCACCAACCTGACTACCCTTCTTATTTTGCCTTAGTTCATGCTGTGTGCCGGCATAACTGAATCATTCTCAGTGTACTTTCCTGCTTAAGCCTTTGCTTTCGTTCTTTCCTCTATCCAAAATCCTATGAATCCTATGAAATCTGACTGAATAGGGGTTTGTCAAATGTCTGCATACATGTTTTTATTTTAGTAATTCTTGATTCTTTCATCACTAAGTTTAAATTTAATTCCATAGAAACTATAAAAGGAATTTTGGGACATTTAGTTACAAAAGAGAAACTGAGTCTGGTGTCTTGAACATTAATAACAAAATCCAGCAAGGACTGAATTATCTCTGCCGTAGAATTGATTTTTAGGGGGGAAGGGGAGAGTACCAGGGATTGAACTCGGGCATTCAACCCCTGAGCCACACCCCCAGTCCTATTTTATTTAGAGACAGGATCTCACCAAATTGTTTAGTGCCTTGCTGTTGCTGAGGCTGGCTTTGAATGAGCCACTAGGATTACAGGCATACACCACCACACCCAGCCTGAATTGAAATTTTTATATTGGGCTTGAAGTTTATAAAATTGGGTTAAAAATCAAAATTTCAAGTCAGTTTTCCCTACGTTCTTGATTTAATTATTTTGATTTTTTGGTATAGTTAAGAATTCAGCAGTTTTCACTTTATTGGATAAGTGTGGATGAAAGAAAGTTTGATTTATTTAAAAGAATTAAGTTGCATTTATACAAGCCTGTTGTTGGTCCTCTGTATCTACTGTTCTGCATCTGCAGATTCAGCCAGTAGTGGACCAAATACTGGGTTTTATTCAGAAAAATTAAATTATATCTGTACTGAAGATGTACAGGCTTTTTTCTTGTCACTGGTCCCTAAATAATACAGTGTAAAAAACTCTTATATAGCACTTACTTTGTATTAGGTATTGCAAGTACTCTAGAGATGACTTAAACTCTTTGGGAAGATATGCATAGGTTATATGCAAATATTATGTCATTTTATGTAAGGACTTGAGTATCTGTAGATTTGGGTATCCATGGTGGGTCCTGGAATCAAGCAGCCTATGGATACCAAGGGATCACTGTACTTCTTAGATGAATATGCAGGAATGGGAAAGGTACTGCACATTTACCACATAGATGGGGCATCAAAAGAGAGCTCAGACCAGCAAACCCCAGGTAAGGATGCAAGGGGACAGTACACAATTGGGGGAAATGAAATACAATCATCCCAGATGAGGAATTATTCAATGGACATTTCTAGATGCCTTCTATGTGCCTGGCACTGTCAAAAAGTACTAGATTGCAAAATTAGTAGTATGATGTCTGCCCTATGGAGCTGACAGTCTAGTGGGGAAGATACAGTAGAAAGGTACCTTCATGTGTAGGTTGAGATCCTTTAACTTTGGAGAAATAAAGGAGTCTTGAGCTGTGAAAAAGGAATAGGTTTTAAAATCCTTGCTTAGAATTTCATGAATGCTAACTTCAGGCTCAAAGAGAACTCAGATCTGATAACACTGTACCTCTAGGCTTGTCTTTCAGGTGTGATAGAACCTTCCACACGGCCCTGTATACCTCCTAAATGTTGCCCATAGCCTGATACTTCATGAGGAGATGCTTTAAAAATAGGAATGACTGTTCTGAATACAGCCACTGCCCTTATATAGCCATAATACAAAAGAATAGGAAATTATTCTAGTAGCAATTGTCTGTACAGGAAGACTATTTTATCACTTGTCATTATAACTTAGTTGGTTTTTTTTTTTTTTCTCTTTTCAGAACCCCTACATCTGGACAATCAACACCCATTTGCTCCTCAAAGAGTGTGAAAAACAGAAAGAAACACTTCTCTCAACTAAAAATGTTGCTTAGTCAGAATGAATCCCAAAAGAATACAAAGGTAGACTTCAGAAATTTCTTATCCTCTCTATGAAGTCTCTTGGACTTTGAGAATAAGAAATTTTTCTGATACAATTTCTGAAATTAAGTTAATAAAATGACTTTTTTTTTTTTTTAATTATTCTTTGAATACATGAAAATTAGGTTCAATGGCAGACTTTTATTGGCATCCTTCAGTGTATTAGGGAACACATCTCGTTAGAGTGAATAACTAAAACATCACAGGTGGTCATTGAGGATCAAAAATTATATGAAAAGTTCTTATAAATAGTAAGGATAAGGGCTGGGATATAGCTCAGTTGGTAGAGTGCTTGCCTCACAAGTACACAGCCCTGGGTTCAATCCCCAGCACCGCAAAAAAAAAAAAAAAAAATAGTAAGGATATACGTGGGCATTGAGTGATAGTATTTTTTCCTCCTATAGTTTTAACAGTTTTCATTGTCATTTTCTTTCAAAATAAAATTGAGAACTTAATGAGAGGGTCTGTCACTCATGAGGGTTTCTTCTGTATATGTGTAGCCTTATCAGAAAAGGAATCCAGTGTGTGTTCTTATTTTCTCATATACATAACTATATGAGTAAATTCTTAACATTATTCCTATTTTGAATGCAAAAGTAAGTATCTAGCACATTCTTTTTTTGTAGTGTTGGAGATTGAACTCAGGGCCTCATGCATGCTAGGCATGCTCTCTAACACTGAGTCATTATCACCAGCCCAGTACTCTTGATTAAGGTGATATACAAAGTACTGAAATTTCCATTTTACAACTTCTTTTGTTACTGTAGTAATATTTTGCCTTAAAGTGGCATTTTAATTTGCTCTAGAGATGACTCATTTCTAGATCTAAAGACTGTCAGAACATAAAGAGTAACAGTTTTGCTCTTTCTGGACTGAATATATATACATATATCTGGAATATATACACACACACATATATAATTTTAATTTTTTAGATGTTGATAGGCCTTTATTTTATTCATTTATTTATATGTGGTGCTGAGAATCGAGAACCAGTGCTTCACACATGCTAGGCAAGCACTCTACCACTGAGCCACAACCCCAGCCCCTAATTTTTTTTTTATTATACGAAATGGTACTGGGGATTGAACCCGGGGGCACTCCACAACTGAGCCACATCCCCAGCCCTATTTTGTATTTTATTTAGAGACAGGGTCTCCCTGAGTTGCTTAGGGCCTCGCTAAGTTGCTGAGGCTGGCTTTGAACTCGTGATCCTCCTGCCTCAGCCTTCCAAGTGGTGGGATTACAGGTGTGTACCACCACGCCCGGCCCTAATTTTGTTTTTTAATGATAAAGTACGACTGTATTCAACCTGTCTTAAGCTCTTTAGAGAAGGGAATTTTTAGCTGGGCATAGCATGCCTGTAGTCTCAGCTACTTGGGAGGGTGAAGCAGGAGGATTCCAAATTTAAGTCCAGCCTCAGCAAATGAGTGAGACCCTATCTCCAAATAAAAAAGAAAGAGGACTGGGAATACAACTCAGTGGTTAAGCACCCCTGGGTTCAATCCCAGGTACCACAAAAAGAAAACAGGGAACTGTTGTACACTACTGTAAGTTGATAAAGCCATTTGGAAAACAATACGGAAGTCCCTATAAAAACTCAAAGTAGAACTGGGAATGTGGCTTAGTGATAGAGTGCTTGCCTAGGATGTGAGAAAACCTGGGTTCAGTACCCAGCATGCAAGCCAACTTCTGGTATATATCCAAAGGAACTGAAATCCAGATGTTGCAAAGCTGTCTGCACTCCCATGTTTGCTGCAGGTGTTATTCACAGTAGTCAAAATATGGAAATGACCCAGGTGCTATCAGTGGAGAAATGTATTTTTTTAAAATACTTTCATTTTATTATCTATGTAGTGCTGAGGATTGAACCCAGGGCCTCACACGTTATGCAAGTACTAGAGTACTTCTACTGAGCTACACCCCCAGTCCACCAAATAGATTTTTAAAATGTGAAATACATAATGGAATACTATTCAGCCTTTTAAAAGCAGGATATTCTGTCACTTGCTTCAACATGGATGAACTTGCAGGACATTATGCTAAGTGAAATAAGCCAGGCACAGAAAGAAATCTTTTATCTTCTCATGGATCCAAAACAGTTGAACACATAGAAGTAGAGAATAGAATGGTGGTTATCAGAGGCTGGGAGATAGATTTATGAAAGGATACAGGTTTCAGTTAGGATTAAGTTCTGGTAATACACTGCAAAGTATTGTTAATGTATGCCTCAGAATAACTGAAAGCTTTTAAATAGTTACCACAAAGAAATGATAAATATTTGATATGATGCATTTGTCCATCATCGATTTAATCCACAATGTACCCATGTAATGAAATATCACATTGTACCTGTAGTTACATACAATTACTTGTAAGAATAAAATAATAAAATGGATGTACAAGAATACCATGGTTGGTGAATCTCATAAATTGTACTGAAAAAGAAAAATTAGTAAAAAATAAAAAGCTTTTGAATAAATCATTTAGATACCTTGAATAATAATGTTTTCTTTCTGTTGCTTGAAAGTTTGAAACTTAAACTTTCAGTTATTAGGGCGTGGCAAACCGAAACCAGCGGGAAATGATGCTAACAAGTACAAGCACCAATAGAATGGTAAACTGAGACAGGCTTTATCTTTGTATCCACAAGCATCTACCACTATCACTAATAATTAGGCTTCTGATAACTTAGATTCATAAAACACTGATAAGCTGAGGAAGGATTCTGCAATGGATATTCTTAGGAAACGTGCCTTTTACTCATCACCATTGATGTGTTGGCACTATTTTCAAAGCTGTGAGCAACCTAAACTCTTCATTAAGACAGATAGCAAAGAAATGTATTTCAGTTCATCTTCCAACTCTGGTCAAATGGTGATGATTTCCTGGAGTTCTGATTTTATTCATAAGCAAGAGAAAAACATGGTGAGAAGGCATGTATGGGACTATAGCATGAGTTAAGACAATGAATATTTGAGTTCTTTCCCTTCCCAAGACAGGGTCTCACTAAGTTGCCCAGGCAGGCCTCAGCTTCCAAGTCACTGGCATTACAGGTGTGTAAGCAACTTATCAAGACGCCCATCTCAAAAAATAAAAAGGGTTAGGGCTGTGGCTCAGTGGTTAAGCACCCCTTAGTTCCCAGCACTGCAAAAAGAAAAATAACTTTTAAAAGATGATGAAATTAACCAAACAATACCTATACAACTATTTCTAGATATATCAGACAAGCTAATGTCTCTGAATTACACAGTATCATTCAAATTAATTAAAAGTTTTGTACCTTTCCTATGAAGCACAGAATGCACACAATTCTAAAATTCATTGCACATTCCACTTTAGCAATGATCTATTTATCAAAAAGACATTAAAGTACATTTCCATGTGTGTGGTTGTTTGTTTTGTGATGCTGGAGATTGAACCCAGGGCAGCCTTGGGCATGGGAAGCAAACACTCTACCAACTGAGCTATATCCCCAGCCCTCCATGTTTTTTATTATCCCAAAAGTTGAAATAAAATCATATATACTTCAGCAATTAAAATGGCTAAGCCTATGGCAATATAATTATACCAAAGGCTAACAAGTCTTAGGTAAAGCACATGATGGTCAAATCCCAAACTGTATTTGTTTCTTCTTCACTTTACCATCCTCAGAAGAATTACAAGAGATGCACTAGGCAAAGAAATGAAATAAGAAAATATGGAGGAATTTACCTGAGTGTAGAATGGGGTTTAGAAGAATTGAGACAAGGCAGATGAAATACATTACTTGGTCTGTCAGGAAGGGACACCATTACAACTGCTTTTATTGGACTGAGTCCTTTTGCTCCCTCTAAAGATTCCCCACATACTTGAGAAGAAATCTACTTGAGGTTAAGTGTTGGATGCTTAGAACAGTGTGTTCATCATAATTTCCTGGAGAGATTTCCCCAGTCTCTGACTTTCTGCTTTAGTAGTTCTAGGGCCCAAGAATTTGCACTTCAAAGAAATTTCCAGCTGAGGCTAACACTGCTGCTCTAACATTCTTCTGGCTTAGAAGAAATAGCTTAAAATAAAAGCAGGCTTTAGAGAGTTCTAAAAGTTATTACTTCCATTTCCATTAGATTGTAAACCTTTTGAGAGCAGACATGCAGCTGAGTAATCTTGTACGTCTCAAAAGACTTAAGAAGATTTTAAAAAACAACTGGAAATGAAAGCAGGGACTTGAACAGATGTTTGTATATTCATATTCACTTCAGCATTACTCACAAAAACCAGAAGGTGGAAGAAACCCAAATATCCATTGACAGAAATAAACAAAATATGGTACACAGAGACAATGAAATATTATTTGGCATTAACAAGGAAAAGTTTCAATGCATGCTATAACATGGATGAACCTTGAAGACATGCTAATGAAGTCAGTCATTTACTTAAAAAAGAATAAGCAGTATTTTATAATTCCATTTATATGAGGAACTTAGAAAAGTCAAATTTATACAGATGGAAAGTGGTTGTTGCGGGGAGCTGGAGTGGTGATGTAGGAATAAGGGATATATCTATATTTAATAGATACAAAGTTTCAGTTGAGAAAAAGTTCTAGAGATGGATGGTGGCAATGTATGCACAACAATGTCAGTGTATTTAATTGTCAGAGTACACTTAAAAATAGTTAAAACTTACCACATGTATACACCATCATGTATATCTTAACTCAAAAAACAATTTGGCTAAGATAGGAGGATTGCATGTTCAAGGCCAGCCTCAGCAATTTAGCAAGGCACTAAGAAACTTAGTGAGACCCTGTCTCAAAATAAAAATTTAAAAAAAAAAAAGGGATGTGACTCAGTAGTTAAGCATCCCTGGGACCAAAATAAACAAACAAGAGAAAAAAAAAACCTTTGTATAACATCCTTCCACAAGCACCCGACTTTCAATGGTGCTTTGAGCTGTTTCTTTTTCATTTGAATACTTGTGTAATGTTAATTTCTCTAACCTGACATATTATGCAAAATGTAGACTTGGTGATAGTGGGGCTGCTACCCTATATATCAATATAAGAAGCAGCATCATGATTAGAGAGTACAGGCTTGGAACTACACTCATAGTTGGGTTTGAATCTCAATTCAACATTTGACTTGTTCAGAATCATGCAGAACTTACTTTAGGTTACCCATAATGTAAAACTGGCATAATCATTCTATCACAAAACATATTGCAGTACTTAGAACAATTTCTAGTGCATAGATAGCATTCTTATTTGTGTGAGCTGCTGTTGTAGTCAGCTTTTTTGCTGCTATGACCAAAACACCCTAGAAGAACAATTTTAGAGGAGGAAAAGTTTACGTTGGGGCTCACAGTTTCAGAGGTCTCAGTCCATATAATGCTGGCTCCATTCCTTGGGTTTTGAGGTGAGGCAGAATATCACGGCAAGAGTGTGGTGGAGGGAAGCAGCTGGGAGTGCAGCACACAGGAAGCAAAAAGAGACTCCACTTAACCAGATATAAAATGGCATGCCCCCAATTACCCACCTCTTCTAGCCACACCCAATCTTCAGTGACCACTCCCAATTAATTCTTTTTTTTTTTTTTTTTTGCAGTGCTGGGGATTGAACCCAGGGCCTTGTGCTTGACAGGCAAGCACCCTACCAACTAAGCTATAACCCCAGCCCCCCAATTAATTCTTATCAGGGGATTAATTCACTGATTGAGTTAAGGTTCTCATAACCCAATCATTTCACCTCTAAGTCTTCTTGCATTTTGGGGAGACACCTCACATCCAAACCATAACAGCTGCCATTATTGTATTAAGTATGCTTTGTAGGGCATTGTTTCTCAAAATATAGTCTGTTAATTACATGCATCAGAATATTTGCACAGCTTGTTTTAAAATGTAAATTTCTAGATCTATATTAAGTCTTCTGAAAACAGAATCTCTGAATAAAAACCTACTATTGCAGACAGGAAGAAGTAGATAAAAATGAGAAGCACCTGAATTCAGGTAAAGTGACCAGTTGTCATCTCTTAAAGGAGTACCAGGGTTATTATCCACGGAACTACATCTCCCAAACTTTCTAAATTAGAAGAATCAGAAAGTTTTGACTCTGTAGATATATCTCCTTTTTGCAAATGCCCTGAAGTCTAATAAAAGAAGTTTGGCAAACATTGCCCTATAGAGTCCCATGTATTTTCAGTATTCTCCACTTTGCTTTAAGTTCAAGATGTGGTAAGAGGAACATGCTCCAGGAAATTCAAAGTACCAAGTCAGTCTGTTCACTTGAAAGCATGTAGTAAGCAGTAGTAATCCCCAGGTCACAAAAGAAGGTCTTATTCTCTACCCATAAGGAACCTGTTACATACTGAACTGTAAACCCATACTTTATTTCCTGGAATTGTTTAAATATTTTAAATCATGAAGTAAGTCGCAGATTTCAAAGTTGGTGCAGCATAGCAATTACTAGTATGTGGTCCCCAAACCCAGCAGCATCGGCATCAAGTTGTTAGAAAAGTAAGCCATCAGGGCCTACCCCAGACTTACTGAATCAAAGCTCTGTATGTGGTTCCCAGCCATCAACAGTCTAATAAATGCTCCAGGTGATTCTGATGCTTGCTCAAGTTTAGGTACTACTGGTCAAGCCCAACAATCTCCTTTAGCATTTCTTTGCCATTACATCATGAATACTTTCAGGACTTTGCTTCCCTCCTAGTCCATTAATCCCTTCCCACCACGTCCAATAAACCAGATTCACAAAAATGACCTACACAATAAACCTTTGAAAAGAACATAAAACTTTATTAAGAACATCTTATACTGTCATCAGATACAGCCAAAGAAAAGGGGTAAACAAACAGGGAGAGTTCATCTTCCCATGTGCTACTGCCACCTCAGAACAGACTCATGTGGATGGCTGGAATTATAGTTGGCAACAAATGCTCTGTATAAATAAACTCATCAAGTAACACAATGTTCCCTTTCTATACAGAGAAGAACTGGGTTTACACTTTAAAAAGCTTTGATATAGTGCAACAGCTATGAAACAAGACATCTTTAGGAGCTATTTCTTAATAGAATACAAAGCAGTTTAGTAGCTTTATGTTATTTCATATTATGTAAATTTTTAGAATTGAAAATTCCGAAAGGACCTTCTATCTTTCCCTAAAATAAGTTGATTTGTACTTTTGAGGGTTTTTTCTCTCTAAAGAGTTCTCAGAACCAGTTCAGTAACTATACTGCAAAAGATGAGTTGCTCATCTACAGTGTCAACTGACAACCTAAGTTTGTTTTTCTAATTTTGCAAATCAAGATGACTGGGTCACCCCAGCTTTTGCTGATTCTGAAGGATTTCTTATAGAAAAACCCTGATTCAGAGTGCATGTGAAAGAGGTACCAAAAAAGTTGCATTTGGAATGGTTTTCTTTAAGGGTGGCTATTGAACACAACTGATTTTCTCAGACTCCAAGTTCCCCCTATGGACTGACTTACTGCAATGATGAAAGGAGCAGAGGGAGTGCCAGGGAATCTGTTCAGACTGCCATTCCAGACAATTCTCTGCACTGTTTGTGGAGAAAAGAGTGATGGTATCCATTCAAAGCACAGTACCCCTACTCCAAGTATGGTGACATGCTTCTCTCTTGAGGGGCCAAGCCAAACTGCACTCAGATGCATGATTTGCCTCAGGTACACAGTGGAGAAAATACTCATGATTTAGAATTTGGTATTACAGTATCCCACCTAACCCCATTTCTTGAAAATATTTAGCCTTCTTTTTAGGAAGGAAGACTATTCACTGCTAAGGCTTACCATGTTAACTATCATAAGGCGGAAAACATGACTAAAGCAGACTACTGTTTATGTTCAGTTAGTGGACTAACCAACAACTGAGGTTTGTGGAGGACTGGTCAAGGGGTGGGATTCAGGTTCTCGAGTACTATCACTTATCACAAATCTCATCAAGCTCTTTAAAAAAATAATGCATTTTTATCATAAATATTTAGAGCAGATACTGGCATCAAAATCAGTATCTAAGTCAGAAGTCTGTCTTAAATGGTGAAAATATTCCAACAAACTTCTAAAAGATTTCAAATCTTTCCAGGAGTACAGAGTTTATAAATTAGTTTTAAATGGAAAAAATATATATTCTGAATGGATAAATCACCACTTTAGCAGATCATAAATAAGGTCAAGATATTGAAAATAAGTTAACATACAAGTTCTTGCTTTCACATTAACAACAAAAAAACCTAACTTACTTGGTATACTTTCACAGCAGGTATAACCAGGTTTTGTAATTGTGCATTTGTTACCTCCCCCTCTGCTTTTTCCTTCCATTCCTTACACCTAGGGACAGAGGTACACAGCACAAGCAGATACCCCAATGTGCGAGTCTGGCTGTGGCACACAATTTCCTTGCTTAGAATGATGTTATTACAAATGCTGGTCAGGATCTATGATTAGTAATTTATCAACCATATTACAAGTAAAGTACATTCATGGTTAAATGGATTAGGTTCCCAGGTGAGCTTTCAATAGTAGTGTGCATAGGGAACCTAACTACTACTGTTTCTGTGAGAAAATGTGTCCTAACCACCAAAGTTGTCTAAAACACTTTGGAATGTAAGACATTTATGGATGGGACTACTTATATGCATCTGTTTTGGAAATAGGTCAAATTGTTAAATATCACTGTTTCCAGAATTACTGGCTATCAAAATTAAATTTTGCCTTCTCCTTCACATGTAAACTAAATTTAACTATAAATCTCTAATACTGAGAAAGAAAGAGTGAAGCCATTTAGAATAGTGAGACATAATTGGCTTGTGGGATTTAAAAGATGTTTTATTGACTATCTAATCTGAATTTGCCTACAATGAGAAATGTCTATTTGTAAAGCAATGGATGAGAAAAATGTTTATCCTAAGTCATTATTGAATAAATCCACAGCTTAACAATATGATTTAAAAAGAAAGCTGGAGAGCATGCAAATGCTCTAACACACAGGGATAGAAATAAAAGGTAAAAGTACATTTGTTTTGTATTTACATCTGTAAATATACAAATATAAAATTTACCAGATCTACCCTGTAGTGTAGCACTCTTAATTTCCAAATATACAGTCATTCAAAAACTTGAAGGGAACATTAAAAATGTTCCAGGCTACTTTACTGAACATTAATGAATATTGTGTCCTTGCACTATTAGAGCTAAAAATACTACTGCTTAAGTTATACAGCTGAGGGAATAATAAAAGTATCATTTCATGTTTCTTTTAATCCCATACATAGCGTTTTTATTAAAGGGATCAATTATGTTAAAAGGAGACTGATTTGACAAATAGAAATCAGTTCTAGAACCAAAGCTGTTCTCTTGGTAGAATCTCAAAATTTATAGCATTTTCATATTAATCTATTCAAAAAATTCTAAATAGTTTAATCAAGGGAGTCCTTATTTCACAATCTTTTTATTCTACGATGGCAGTTCGAATGGAATTCCTACAGAGCTATCTGAAAAGTTCTCTAGGCTTTGATCTGACCCTATAAGTGGCATCCATGTCTAGTGTTAAATTACTGACCTCTAGGGAATAAGGAATCAAAAGCAGGGAGAGGCACAGAACCGATATTTGGGTTGGGGAGAAGGATAAAGATTATAGGTTGGAACATTTAGTCCCTTCTATAATCAAGACCTAACTATACCATAATAAAGTCTCAACCAACTCCTGATTAGTTCTTCCCCTTTAGGAATTAGATAGTATACAATGATTAGATACTGAATAAAAGAAAATAAAGAAAAACAATTGAAAATACATGAAGAAATAGAAACATGGACTTTCTCACAAGGCCCTGGATCAAAAAAATTTACAAAAAGATCGTTTGAAAATAATCACTATGTGAGCTTATTAATACACAGAGATCATCACTTTGTTTAAACTAAGTCATGTTAACTTACTAATAAAATAGTAAACAAACCAACATTTTAAACAATTTTATAAATTACTTGTCGCTTCTTTTGTTAGTATCACTCTCTCAACAATATACAAAAATAACGCTACAGGACTATCCACCTAACCCATCTCCATCTCTTGCAAAGTCCTGGGCCCTGGAAAGAGACTGGTCGTCAATCTTCACTGTAGATGTCCCCTGCAAAGGGCAGGTGCATGTGGCTGCCAGTGACATTGGGCAATCGAGATAAGTCTGGCAGGCTCTGGATCCGGGACCTGAGTTCTTTGCGCACCAGGGAAACTCTGGCTAACTTGCGCTTGTATTCCTGTAACAGCAAACCATTTTCATTAGTATTCAGGGATTCACAGAGCTATCAAGCATATGCTCCGCATAAAATCTGGTACTTTACTCAGTTAATGCCAAATTAAAAAAAGTTCCTCAAACACCGAGTTTTAATATTCAAAGATGGGCTTTGGAAATATTTAACTAGGCAAATTCCATTGCTTTTATGAAAACCTACAATCTTTAACTGCTGTTTCACACCTGTACAAAGAAAACTAACATTAATATGCTTAACCCCTGGCAAGTAAGATTCTTGAGTATGAACAAGAAAGATTACAGCCAGACGTGATGGTGCAGGCCTGTAATCCCAGTGGCTTGGGAGACTAAGGCAGGAGGATCAAGAGTTCAAAGCCAGCCTCAGCAATTCAGGGAAGCCCTAAGCAACTCAGTGAGACCTTGTCTCTTAACAAAATACAGAAAGGGCTAGGGATACAGCTCAGTGATTAAGTGTCTGTGAGTTCAATCCCCAGAACCAAAAAAAAAACAAAGAAAAATTACATGTTCATTTTCACAAATGTAAGCTGAAATTTAGCACTGTTTTCAATTTTGAATGCTGGCAACAAACCACAGTCGTTATTATCATACCTGTGATGATAATAGAAACCAGTTGCTTTGTCTCTAATAGAAACCAGTTGCTTCATATTACATTACAGTTAGTTACTTATAGCTATCTTGAATTATTGTTTATACCCACCACTGAATGTTATTTATTAATAAAGAAGCATATATTGTTGGACAAATTTTTTAAGTGTGATAGCTTTGCTTCAATATAACTTGTTTCCTTTGTAATGCTACGTATTTTATTTTATGCATTTAAACACATTAACTTGAGAAGGTATCCTGGCTTCACTAGGCTGGGAATTAAAGGCACAAAAATAGGTAAGAACAGGAAAGCCTACAAACAGCCCAAGGAAGCAGAAGTCTCTGGTTCCTGTTGTCCACATGTCCCTGCATTTCCAATTTTCCTGAAGGCCAAGGTGTAGTAAAAGTTAATTTAACATGGATCTGCAATCTTAAGGCATGATTTATTTTCCTTGTGTTTTCCTCCCCTCACCAGTGATATATCCTGGAACACCAGGTAGGTTTCAGAATGGTAACTCAATGTCACACAAAAAGATAAGCACCAGGCTATTTCAATTCTGGCTGCATACTTCTCAATAGAACCTCCTGTTATACACCTACATGTCTAGAACATTTCTTGCCTAAAATAAGCTGCTATAGTGCAGACATCTCTCTGAATCACATTAGAGTGTGTGTGTGTGTGTGTGTGTGTATATATATACATGTATATATAAAATATATATATATGATGTCAAATATAATAGCATCCAGGTAGGCTATGCTTCAAAGTTTTATCTTAAAAAGTCAAGTCAGTAGTTCCAGCTGGTTGGGAAGCTGAGGTAAGGGGATCCCTTGAGACCAGGGTCCAAGGCCAACCTGGGCAACAAAGTAAGACCTTGTCTCAAGAGAAAACATATGTATTTTAATTATTTGATTCAAATGATTTGTGGCAACAAAGTCTTCAGTCAGGTGGTATATACTACAGAAAAATTAGTAAACATAAGAGCTTACATTTATTACAAGTCCAATATACACCAGGCATTAAAACATGAACACATAACATCATCCTCTGAATAATCCCATGAAAATTACCCTTCATAAGCATATGAAACAAATATCAAAATGTGAACAAAAGTGGTAGTCGAACGCTTTGTTATTGTCACACCAAGAATAAGATTTAACTGTTGGATGCTAATTTAAAGAACAAAACCAAATCAAACTTTTAAAAGTTTTTTTTTATAGTCGTAGATGGACATACCTTTATTTATTTATTTATTTTTATGTGGTGCTGAGGATCAATCCCAGTGCTTCACACGTGCTAGGCAAGCGCTCTACCACTGAGCTATAGCCCAGTCCCCCAAATGAAACTTGATAATTATCTGACTGTGTCAACCAGGCAACAGTCCTCAAAGTTTTAAACTGCTTCAGTGAAGGTCTAAAAAAAGGCTCAGAGTCCAGCCTGGTTTCTCTGGCAACGATTCTTAATAACATGTATGTGTTGCTTTGGTTCGGATGTGTACTAATAATATTCCTCTTAGATCAGAACCATCACACCACCACACATGAACTCTCCTCTTTCAAAGCACTTTTAGAACTGGGTTGTCATGGCAGTTCTAACATGTGGCATGTGCATGTTTAAGGACTGGAAATACATTGTTGAACAAAACAGGTAGTCTCCTGTCTTCACAAAACTAACATTTTAAGGGGAAGGGGCATAAAAATATGTAAATATTATTTCAAATATAAATACAATAACAAAAAATAAAACTGGTATCAGGCACAGTGGCACATGCCTGTAATTTCAGCGACTAAGGAGGCTGAGGCAGGAGAATCCCAAGTTCAAGGCCAGCCTCAGCAAGTTAGCAAGGCCCTAAGCAATTCAGTGAGACCCTGTTTCAAAATAAAAAATAAAAAGGGCTGAGGATGTGGCTCAGGGGTTAAGCATCCCTACTTCAATTCCCAGTGCTATGTATTATGAAGTATAAACTTCAATGAGTGTGTGTGTCCCAATGCAGCTGACATCTAGATCAAGAGAGACTTTTTTTTAGAACCCTAGGCGTCTTCATACTTTTCCCAACTTTTTTTCAGTACTGGGGACTGAACCAAGGATTTCGTGATTGTTAGGCAAGTTTCTACCACTAAGCCACATCCCCAGCCCTTTTTATTTTGAGAGAGAGTCTAAGTTGCTGAGACTGGCCTCGAATTTGCAATCCTTCTGTCTTAGCCTCCAAATTTGCTAGGACTATAGGCATGTGTCACTATGCCGTTTGTGTTTCCCAATTTTTAATCACTATGTTTCAAACTTCAATGAGGTTAAGGGTCATCCTTGATAATGTCTTTACAGGTCCCCTACACCATTATTTAAGATTTTGTTATCTAAGTCAAACACTTTTCAACAAATTTTTCTTCTAAGAAATGACACCTATGCAATAACAGGTTTGTCTTGGTTTTGACCACACATTAAACATCAGCATCAAATGCTCTTGGGCAGCACTATAGCATGGGAAACACTGCCTAACCTCACTCTTTTCAACTGACTGCTGAAAAGTCACTCCACTTCTCCCTGCAATCTTTCTCAGCCAACATGTCTATCCTTCATTTACTGATGTACCCTTTACTTGCCCAAGTCATCATCACTACTACCCTAAGGCTTGTAGTCTCTCACAATCCCCAAGTCAGTGTTTTCAGTTCCTGCTTCACACCAAGGCTCACTTCCATTGGTGAAATCCAAGCCCTTCACACTTCAATTTTTACCCACATATTATAATCCTGGTAAAACTTTCACTTTGTCTAGAAATCCTTCCCCTGTCCCTGCCACTGTCACTTCAGGCTCCCAACTGAAACTACCTCTGCACTGCCTAATGTTTGTCTGCTGTCCTTACCTTCCCAAAGGCAGGAGCCCCATTTATACTGATATGATAATTCTACGCTAGTGAATTAGGAGGTGTGATCTGCTGTGGCTGGCACTGCAAGTGAGCCAGAAGCAGCTTGTAGTCTGAACCATTAAAAAAAAAAAAAAACTTCATTACAGCTAATACTTAGCATATACCAAGTATCCAACCTTATATATTTTCTCAGACCTACATGAAAACTGAGCACTGGCACAGAAACGTTTTCTACTCTAGCCTCAAACTATGATGTGCTACTACTCAATATTTTTGTTTCTGTTGGTTTCTTTTTGGCCTAAGTTATTTCTGAACTTAACTGCTACTGTTTTCTAGTTTCATATCCATAATTAGAGGGAAACACTTTACACAAATCTGTTTCCTGCAGTATCCGGGAAAGAACTGAGGCTAACAGCCCCTCTACCCACATCAATACTCCACAGTGAGGAGATCTGAAATACTGCCTCCTGAGTGTACTACCCACGACTTGAGCAGGGACTACCTACAATCGCCTTAGATACTGCCTTTACAAAAACAGGGTTGTGTACTTTAGATTGAGACTTAAAAAAAACAGAAGTTTTAAAATTATGAAGTGCTATGTAACTGTGGTTATCATTCTGGGATGGTATTAACAGGTGTATACCACCATGTCCAGCTATGGCTGCATTTTTCTTAAAGAAGCTAATAATTCTGCTCTTTTCTTTGATTTATAATTGTGAGCTTTTAAAAAACATGAAGAATTTCTATTGCTTCCACATGGGGATCTTTAGTGTCCAATTAAAGGCTAATTCCAAGCAACAAGCTTACTGTATTTTAGCTCCATTGGTTTACTACCCACTTCTGGAGATCATTTGTTGTGAAAGAGAACTGCACCAAATCAGAAAGCTGAATCCTGATTCTAATGAGTTAGCTATACGCCTTTGGTAGGAACCAAGTCTAAACAACCCAGATTTCAGAGTACTGTGAAAACCAAATTAGATTAAGTGTCTCTCTCTTCTCTTTCTCACATTTCAATTGTGAAACCCATCTCTCCTGTTCAAGTATAACAATATAATTAGGCTGGGCAACACCCAGTGTAAAAAAAAAAAAAAATATCCTAGAACTTTTTTTCAGGAGAGCAAACAGAGACATCCTACCACGATCATTAAATATTTTCCATTCCAATAGTGGCACATGCCTATAATCTCAGGTACTTGGGAAGCTGAGACAGGATCATAAGTTTGAGGCCAGACTCAGCAACCTGGCAAAACACTGTCTCTAGGGGGAAAAGGGGGAAAGGCTAGGGAGGTAGTTCAGTGTTAAGACTACTCTGGGGTTAAGTTCCCTAAAAGGCGGCGGGGAGGGGGGGGTGCGGATATGGGACAGGACACAAGGGGACTTTTTGCCTACCAGTCAGTATTTCTCAAAAATGGAGACAATTATATATTTACCTCCACATGACACTTATTTCCATAGAATTCCATAAGTTGCACCTATATAAACATTCAAGCAATGGAATTTCTCATGCAAATCTCAATAGATATATCCTTATTTCAAAACCTAATCACTTCAGTTCTGGCTACTTCAAATTTATCCATTTCATCATTCTTCTGTTTTCAATTTAACTATTTGGAGCATTAAAATAAGTGGGTTCTTTGGTTAAAAAAGAACAAATTAATGTTAAAGGTAAAACTGTCTTCCACTCAAAGGTGCTAAGGAGACATCATCTTCAGAATGCATTATATAAGTCCTTAGGCAGATGGTAATCTTCACAATCCAGATTTCTTGTATCTGTTCTGTTGACCCCTTCATGGTTTTGTTCTTTGACATAAATTTCATCATGTCCTTTGCCTCTCTTAAAGAAGTTAACATCCCAGCGACTTGGGAGGCTAAGGCAGGAGGATCGTGAGTTCAAAGCCAACCTCAGCAGCTTAGCAAGGCCCTAAGCAACTCAGTGAGACCCTGTCTCTAAATAAAATACAAAATAGGACTGAGGATGTGGCTCAGTGGTGGAGTGTCCCCGAGTTTAATCCCTGGTCCCCCCCCCAAAAAAAAAAGAAAAAGAAAAAAAAAAAAAGGTCTTCCTTTTGTTACTGCCTTAATTTTTTTTTTTTTTGGTGGTGCTGGGGATCAAACTCAGAGGCCATGTGCTTGCAAGGCAAGCACTCTACCAACTGAGCTATATCCCCAGCCCCGCCTTCTTTAATTTAAACTGTTAGCTTGATTCTCATTTTTCCATCAAAATTTATTTTGGCTTCATTTTGCTTCCCTTAGGATTGATTTTCCTTGCTGGGTTAGATAAGAAAAGTTAATTGGGGTATTGGTCAAGACAATCCTCCCCCCCTTACACACACACACACACACACACACACACACACACACACACTTTTTAAAACAAGGCCAGGGAATTACATGACATCAGGAAGTTTCCAAGAACGTGAAGATGAGTCAAGTGTGTTACCATCCCCAAGGGACACAGTGCAAAGCATGTAAATATCGCAATGGTTTGCTCTTTCCTTCTACAAAACATGCTCAATGTAGCTTGGTATCTAATGTTGGAATTGATGGTTTTTTAAAATATGAAATACGTCAAATACATTCTCAATTCTTTTCATGTTACCCAATACTTCCTGGATGGAATTGTCATTTGCTTCCTTGACTGTGGGAAACTATTACCTTTTAGTGGAAATTACTTGCTGCAAATGAAATGTCACCTACCAAACTGTATTGCTTCCTTTAGTTTATTTCTGGACTTACTATTCTCTTAACAATTCAACTATTGCAAGATTTCATTAACCTTCTAGATTGTTAACAAAAATGTTGAAAAAACATGTCATATCAGGTTTTCTGCAAGGAACCTGATGCCTAAGTGGCTATTGACTGTTTTGAAAACCAATCCACTACATTATAATGAGGGTGGGTATTATAAATAAGCTTCATACATTCCAAGACTCATCTAGCACTGTGACTCAAACCAAATAGCTACTACATTCCTATATGCTTTCTAAATGCCAACTATTGTTCCACACTCCTCACTGGTAGAGATTACTACTAATCACATGTTACAGTTGGCAAAGTTGGATCACAATAAACCACTGGAAATCTTCATCCAAAATCAATACATTTGGGAAAAAGGGCTCAAAACTAGACAACCTGGCTTCAGGGTCCTCATATGTAACCATTATGCTACCCTGCTTCTCATATTCTGGAATTATTTGGAGGTTGGGTAAGTCTGTCATTAAAACATCTCTGCCATTACCAATAATGAAGGAGAGTTATAATTTTCTCATGAATAACAGCATATGGGCCTTGAGATTAGTATTTTTAAAAACTAGAGTGAATATACTAGCATCAATAAAGAAACAAGGGAAAAGGTGGGGGCCTTGGGCTGGCCCAACCAGCAATGGTACTCATTCCAGGGAAGATGACTCACTGACAAAATTGGGCGGGGGGGGGTGGATACTAGGGATTGGACCCAGAGGCCCTTCACCACTGAGCAACAACCCCTTAAGAAAGGGCCTAAGTTGCTGAGATTGGCATCCAACTTGAGATCCCCCTGCCTCAGCCTCACCAGCTGCTAGGATTACAGGCATGCAACTTTGCAACAGTGACCACTTCTGACCTTGAGAGTAGTGGTGGTGGAGATGTGGGTAAGACAGGAGCTGACAGGCAGCATATAATGTTGGCTATTTCTCTATTATCTAGGCACCTTCAAAATCAAAAGCAGCATCTTAAAGTGGCACATAATATTTCCACATATACTGATACTTAAATAAGGAGGCTGACTTGTTACCTTTATTCATTTTTTGTTACCTTTTGGTCTCCCTATCTTACTCCATATTATAGTTACTAAAGAATCACAATATCTCAGTGTTATGTCATCTAATCTGGTGTTTCTCAAATTGGATGTCCCATGAAACATTGTTCCACATAGTTTTACAAGCAGGCCAAACCTCAGAGGTTTGTGTTTGGGAGCAAAAGTAAAACAAACAAACAAAAAAAACATTGTTCTTTGTTACTGCCCTGCTCAGATCAACAATATGCTATAACCAGAGTGAAGCTCCAACAGTAGAATCTGGTTTGCAACATAATTCAAAATCACTGAAACCTTTTTGCTGAACACTTACCACCATCTTCCAGAGCTAACAGTTATATATAGAATGCTGCTAGGCAAACACTGGACCTCATTCTTTCCTCCTTGTCACTCAATCTCTTCTTCATCACCACCAGCAGCAGCAAACTCACTACTTTATTCCTCACTTTCAAAGAATAACTACATTAGATATAGAACTCGGGTTGGTGGTTTCTTTAAACACCTTTCACCATTCTTCTTGCTTGCATGGCTTGCTGAGAAGTCCACTGTAATGATCATCTTTGTTCCTCTTAGACAAGTTGTTTACCCCTTGCTTCTTTCAAGGTTGTTTTCTGACTTTGAATGTGATTTGCCTAAGTGTAGTCTTAATATGTTCCGACTTTCCTGGATCAGTGGTTTGGTGTCTGTCATTAATTTTGGAAATTCTTAAGTCATTGACACTTCAAGTATTTCTTCTGCTCCATTCTCTCTCCTTCTGGTATTTCAAGCACATGTATGTATATTACACATTTCCAAATTGTCCCTCAATTCTTGGGACGTTCTACTGTGAGTTTTGTTTTGTTTTTTCATATTCTTTTTCCACTTTGCATTTCAGTTTGGCAAGTTTCCACTGACCTACCCTCAGCTTACCAACTTTCGTCCTTGACAGAGTCCAGTCCACTGAGTCACAGGCCCTCTTCATTTGTCAGTGGTTTGTTCCCAGTATTTGCTTTTTATGTTTTCTGAGCATTCCCACCTTTCTACTTACATACCCATCTGTTCTCATATGGTGTCTTTTTTTCATTAAAACCTTTAACTTTAAATCATTTATTTTAAATTCATGGTCTGAGAATTCCAAAATTTTGCCACCTAAGTCTGGTTCTTATGCTCATTTTGTCCCTTCAGACTTTTTTGTTTTGTTTTGTTTTTGCCTTTTAGTATGTCTTATTAGTTTTTATTGAAACTCAAACATGTGCTATCAGGTAACAGGAAGGTGAACAAGTCTTGATGTCAGGCTTTATGTTATTCTGACTAGGAATGGAGCTGTGATTAAAATTTGCTGGAGATGTAGTACTAAAGATTGAAACTCACTACTCTATTAGTCCTTTCACATTAGTTATCAACTGGCAGAATGGTCTTGTCACTTGTAACACTCACTGGTACCAGTCCTACCCTCAGAAGAAAACTCAATTTCTCTTTTCTGATAGATTTGGAAGCATTTGAAGACAGGTATTCATATAATTTTTAACTGTCCCCAACTCTGTTCTTCCTAGATCTCTCAGCTCTTCTCCAAGGTGTTTTGTTTGCACATTTCCTTGGCCACCCTGGCCCTGCATCTGTATGAACTGTGGCAAGTTAACTTATTTTGCTAATTAGAATCCAGGGTTGAATAATGACATCTAGTTGTGATTTAATTTGCTTCCAAAGCAACAGAATTTCCACATTCTAAACATTGTCTATTAGAGTAAGTTAACACTATACTGGCTATAGCACAGTGCTAACACCTACATATCACCAGGGCTTTCTCCCATGGAAAGATTCTAAGTGAGGTCCTCACTATATTGATGAAGTTAACTTGGAGGAAACTAAACATAGAAATTTATAATGGAAATATTCAGGAAGACAGCAGCAAAGATAGGAAAATGTAGTGTTTGGCAGTGATTCTCATTCAATTTGCAATGGTTATGGACCAATGGTTGGACCTACCAAGAATATTAACCAGTAAATGCATCTTAGCACTAGTTGTGACACATACTAGCAAAACACTAGACACTTAGGAGGCTGAGGCAGAAGAATCCCAGTTTCAGCAACTTAGCAAGACCCTATCTCAAATTAAAAGGGTTGGGGATGTAGCTCAGTGGTAGAGAGACTGAGACCCAGGGTTTAATCCCTACTATTGCTAAAATAATAAAATAATTACCACAATAATAATAATGCACCTTTGTTGTAGGTTAAGTTAACCATGGATGAGTTTCAGAGGCAACCCAAATCAACTCAAGTTGTAAGCAAATTTGCGTGCACATGTGCAATTTTCAAAGCCGCTGGCAACTCACTCCCACGTTCTCTTATTCTATACTCCACCATTCTGATGTTTCCCCAGTATTTAAAAACAAAAACAAAAAACAAGAAACTCTAAGCAGTTAAGTCTGACAAGAATTCTAAGAGATATTAGTGTGAATAACACAAGGCTCTCCTTAAATTTTTGATAGATGTAACTGCTTAAGATGTTCACATTTTAGTTAACAAATCCGGTGTAATCAAAATTATCAATACTTGGGCTGGGGATGTGGCTCAGTGGCAAAGAGCTTGCCTGGCATATGTGAGGCTCTGAGTTCAACATCCAGCACCATGGGAAAAAAAATTATGTGTGTATGTGTGAGAGAGAGAGAGAATACTTATACTCTAGCTCTAACACCAAACTTTTTTAAAAGCTAGGAAGGGTTAAATACACTAGATGGTACAGCTACCAATAATACCACTCCTCCAATAAATACACTGGTGCACTGAGGGAATTAGGCTTTGAGAGGCAGTGAGGGCTTTTATTAATCAAATATCTTCCAAAATATCCTCCCTCTCATTTCTCATATAGACAAATTCTTTCAATAGGTCCCAAAAGCACAGCTTATTTATCCTATGCAGATAAACAGAACTTTAAAAAAATTTCATTCCTGTATGAAATTTTAAAAGTACAATAAATGCTGGATACCTATCATTATAAAAAAGGTCATTTTCACAAATATATTGACAAGGTAAAAATACATATATGCAACCATTTAAAACAAACCAGAAGATGTGGTGGAGTACATCAAAATGTTAGTTATTTTCAGTGGTTTGTGTGAACTTGTATTTTTCAAATATTCTAAATAAGCATGTATAAAGATGGGGAAATTATTAGCAAAAAAAAAAAAGAGCAAGGAAAGAAAATCCTTATAAGTTGAATTAAAAATAAAGTACTCAGAAGTATCTATGCAACAAAACAGTGAAAACTCAAAAGCACTGAATTTTACAGGTAGAAAAAACCTTATAAATTTTTAGGCTTGAAATTCATATTTGAAGATGAGGAAGGAGAATGATCTTGACAGTGCAAAATTTGTTCAAGTTCACACAGTAAGTCTAGAACCTGGAACTCTTAATTCTCAGTTTACTACTTCACTTCATATTCCATGTTCACTGAAGACCAGCCAAGATAGATATCCAAGTAGGAAGCAAATCTGTGCAGAGAGGATGGCTGCAATTGATGTTTATTTTTTTAAATGTATTTATAATAACTGGTTGGTTTGTTTATTTCAGTGCTTAGGATCAAACCTAGGGCCTTGTGCATGCTAGGAAAGCACTCTACCATGGAGCCACATCCCCATCATGGCTTTTGTTTTTCTGGTTCTCCCCCC
>JAJEJO010005530.1:226167-240262 GCA_020662805.1 Glaucomys volans | reverse complement strand
CCAGTTCAAAGCCAGCCTCAGCAACTTAGCGAGGCCCTAAGCAACTCAGTGAGACCCTGTCTCTAAATAAAATACAAAATAGGGCTGGGGATGTGGCTCAGTGGTGGAGTGCCCCTGGGTTCAATCCCCAGTACAATCAATCAATCAATTTCGGGGAGAGAGGGAGGTTCTAGGGGTTGAACCCCAGGATGATGCTAAACCCCTGAACCACATTACTAGCTCTTTTTATTTTTCATTTTGAGACAGAGTCTCCCCTAAGTTACTTAGGACCTTGATAAGTTGCTGAGGCTGGTCTCAAACTTGTGATTCTCTTGTCTCAGCCTCCTGAGTCACTGGAATTACAGGTGTGAGTAACCACACCTAGCAGGTAGCTTTATGATCCTGACAATGCCCGCGTGCTTAAACTACAGCCAAATCTTACACATTCACTTTCCTTTCTAAATGAGTTAGATTTTATTTTCCAAATGTTAGATCAAGGATTAAATATGAATCCCAAGTTGTCTAAAATTCTAGTCTTCCCTAGTCTAAGAATTCTACTAGAGAAGAATGAAATGAGTTAAACTAGATGTGCAATGGGATTTTTAGTCATTCGACAATGTTCTCAAACAGTGACTACAAATCTGATCACTGAGAATTAAACAGCACAACCAATCTAAATCATTATTATAAAACAAAAAGTAGCAGCATTTCATACAAGTAGTAGAGAAGAGAGAGATGGTTACTCAAAAATACTCAACTACAATTGTGGTTATGTTTCATCAGGGCAAATGAGAGAGGGTCAGATTCTATATCTAGCACTCAGGTAAAACACTATTTGTGGAATCATAGTGGAGCTATTAGCACAAAATGATTTCTGTCATGAATTATTACTATACAGAGAAAAATATACATCTTAGGGCTTGGTTGGTCCAATGTCATTGTTCTTACTACTGCTCTATTCCAGTTCTGTTTCATGATGACCAGTGGTCTTCAGCACTTCTCATTCCTGACAATGAACCAATAGGTAGCTTGGCTCAGATCCTGGCTGAGAACCTTGGTCTAATTTTTCTTCCTCCTTACTTCCAAGACTGATATAAATCCCTAGTGCTAGGCAATCATTTTTATCTTTCTTTCAAGCCCCCTTCAAGAGAGAAAGAGCCCTTCCCAACTTCTGATTTCATACAGTAAGTCTGGGTCAATTCTCTAACTCCCCTAAAGTACTAACAGTTCTGTAACCCTATAATACACTAATTTTTGGCATCCCATGTCTACTAGAGGACAATGAAATGAGCTCAACGAAAAACAGGCTCTGGTCACACAATGAGTTATGCTTCTGTATGATTTCTAGCCCTTAAAGATATTTACCTTGTTTTAAGAAAACGGCTCTCTTCATTTTGTCCTTTGAAATTTTATCTGTCCTTCATGTATGTTTCAAACAGAAGAAGGAACTTTAAAGACTCAATGCCCACTTAATTTAAAGTTTAAAATGTCTTTCTAAAATTCATCTAATGGTTAAGAAATGCTATGTTGTACCATCCTGTGAGGACTTAAGATATTAACATAATGATTTGAATTTATCTTATTTTTCCATAGACTTGCAATGTGATATATAGTTTTATAGAATTGTAGGAATACATATATGTCATTCTAACATTCTTTTCTTTCAAAGTTTCACACATTTGAAAGAAAAAACATTTGTAAGAGCAATGTCCAGCTCTAAGAATACAATTCTTCAGAGTTTTTAAATCCTACAACAAAATATGCTTATTACATAATGTTTTATTTTTAAAATAAACTGTTTAAGTGGTGAATATCTCACCATACCTAATCATACTTAGCAACTAGAAATCCTCTTTTTTTCATACTGGGGATTGATCTCAGGGGCACTTGACCACTGAGAAACATCCCCAGCCCTGTTTTGTATTTTATTTAGAGACAGGGTCTCAATGAGTTCCTTAGCACCTCAATTTTTGCTGAAGCTGACTTTGAACTTGCAATCCTCCTGCCTCAGCCTCCCAAGCCACTGGGATTACAGGCGTGTGTCACTGTGCCCAGCTGAAATATTCTTTTTTAAGTTTAAAAAAAAAAAAAAAGAATTTATCAGAAGAAAAATAAATCTTCTATTAAAAATATGATTTCTATGAAAAATATACAATATGCAACATCCTACAAACATAGGCAATTTGTTAAACAGAAAATAAAAGATATTCATATAGCTTTTCTCTTGTACCCAGAAACAATGAATTAAAAGGCTTGGTGATCACATAAAGTAAATATAACTCATCAGCAAAAATCTTTCACCTGTGGTGGTTCACTTGGAGATCCTAGAGAGGAACAGTTTTCATTTTCATCCACCTTTATTTGTTCATAAGTTCTCTTCCTAGGCTTCTTATCACCATCTAAATGGAAAGAACATTTAAATTTTAACGAGACTACATTTTAATGAAGAGATCATGATAAGAGATTAAGGTTATATACTCACACAGAGCTTGTTTAAGTTGTTCCAATACATCATTTTCATATACAGATCTTTCTTCCCAAATAGATAACACTCTTCCAAGGTGCTTCTTACAACTTTCATCAGTTTCACTGAAAAAAATAAAAATAAAAAATATTAACAGTAAAAATATGTAGTGCTATGGAAAACATAATGGTGATTTTAAATACAATCGAATACTCAATCCTGGAAAAAAAAAAAGATGCTTACTGAACATCATCATGTGATCAGCAATTCAGGGACGATGCAGTTAAGACATATGGCTTCCTTTAAGAGCTGATAAACATAATATTAAGCAAAAAAATAACAAAAAGTATACAAGTTTTAGGACTAGCTACTAGGAATTTACAAAGAAGCCTGTAACCTAAAGGGGGCTGAATGTGAGCTTAGGGAGATATTCAATAGGTGACTTTAATATACTCAACAAATACTTATTGATCAAGGTAGTACCTTTGGCATGGGGATCAAATGGAGCCTTAGAGCAGCTATTATTTATAACTGCTATGGAAGAGAACAAGGTACTAAGGACAGCAAAGAGATCTTGCCAATTTAAGCATGACCAGGAAGAGGATTTGAAGAAATGATATCTAATCTGAGATATGAAGATTGGATGTACAGAAAAATGAGAAATAGATTTAGAAGTAATCCATTTAGAAGTAATCCTTCATCACAACTACTAATGATTGAGCCCCTACTGTTTCTTGAATTTCTGTAACATTCTCACTAATCTCCCAGCCTGTATTCCTTCACTACAAAATTAAATCAGATCCTACTGTTCTCAATCCTTCAAGTACAACCAATCATACCAAGAATAAAACCAAAATCCTTGCCCTAGGCCACAAGGCCCACATGCTCTGCTTCCTGACAACCTCTCAGTTCACATTCCCCAATACTTTCTCCTATATATCTCCTTGCTGATCCTCAAACATGCCCAGTACATAATTGTCTATTTTTGCCAAGTACTCTCTGCCTAAAAGTCTTTCTTACTAAACAAATGGCTTATTTCACCCGCTTCTTTAGTCTCTCTGTTCAAACAGCCATCTCCCCGAATTATCTCATCCTATGACTGGATACCCTCATACTCTTAATTCTTTTCCCGCTTTATGTCTCTTTAGAGCATTTGTCATCTGGCATTATAATATATATTCACTTATCTGTGTAGCTATTACTATTTATTTATTTATTTATTTATTTATTTATTTATTTATTTCAGCTTGCTCTGAAATGTAAGCTCCACTAGAACAAAACTTGGTCTTGTTTCCTGTAGTATCTTCAGGGCCTAGCACATAGTAGGCAGTCAATAAACATTTTATTGAATTCTAGGGAAAGGCAACATATACAAAAGCCTTAAGGTGAAAAGAACTAAGGAAAGGTTCAGTTAGACTGTATCTATTAGAAATAATCAGGAGTCTGAAGGTAGGCAGTGCCATGAACGAACATCTTAAGTGCTTAGACTTGATCTCTAGCTACGGGTTCCCAAAGGGATTAAATAATACTAGAGGCTATTATAAGCAGACAGAAAAGACACTACAGCAAGTAAATGGAAATGAGAGCAACTGAGGGAATATGTATGATATGGGATATGGAGAGTAAAGGAGAAAGAGGAATTGGACATAATAAGTTCAATAACAAACAGTGAGTTTGAGATATTTAAGATGCATCCAAGTAGAAATGTATACAGGCAACTGGACATACGGGTCTGGAACAGAAAAAAATCTGGACTGCAGAATAAGATTCTTAGCTATTATAAGGGTATAGATAATAATTAAATACATGCAGTCTACAAATCACCAAGACGGCAAATGAAGAATATGGCCCCAGAAGGCAGTGTAGGACTTAGCTGTAAGAAACACTGGCATTTAAAAAGAAGGTAGAAGGCAGCTCTAAACTGGAAAGGAAAAAATATCTATTTGGAAAGCAACATACAGCAGCATTTGACACTGTCATGTTTTTAAAATGTGTCTACTGACTAAAACTGTATGGCCTAAGGTAAGCAAATTTTCACCCTTGTATGAATCACCACAGACCACCACCACTAATCACTGAATTCTACAATTTAGATAAAATAGTTGATTCTCATGTTTGCCTGGAAATCAATCAGGTACCTGCACATAACATGTAGAAATAAGTATTTAAAAGACTGTGAGACAAAATATAGATTTCCATCTTCAGAATTACCTGTAACAAAATTTTTCAACATTTATGATGTTCTTAAATTATTTTTATTTCCAAAACATTTGAAAATGTTAAGACACACACCAAATGTCTGAAAATCTTAAAATCATTAAAAGTGATTTGAGGAAAAGGAATAATAAGTGTATCCAGAAATGTTAGTTTCAAGATCACCAGTTTTATAAGCACACAAATTTTTAATTCAATACCTTCATTCATTCTCAATGAAGTCCATTCCAATACAGCAGTTACTTTTGTTCTGTTAAAGAAAAGCTATAATTTAAGCACTCCAAATGTCCACCTTAGCAACAGCTGAATTTCCTTCACAGTAATAAGCATTTAGCACATTTACAAATGCCAGTTAGAAGTCTTTTCCAATGAAAGTTTCAAAGAAATGTGCTGTTCCTTATTGTAATGATTTAAGGCAAATTTTACCTAAAGGAAATACTATCCACATTCAAAACAGATTACCTAATACCCCCCAAAATTGTCATACCTTGAAACATGCTTAAAAGCCTCCACTATGACTGGTGCAAAATCTTTTGTAAACTCCGGTCCCTTCCTTTTGCTGTTCTGAATGACATCATTGGCTAAGTAGAGAAAAGTAAGCTTCCTGTTGGGTTTTGCTGAAAAATTAAAAGAAAAAAATTTGATCTAGTTAGAGGAACTTTTAAATTAGATGAACTTTATCAATTCCATAATTAATCAGTTTGAGAACCACATAAATCCACTAACCTTCAAGTATCATGTTCAACCCTAGCTTCTCATTTTACTACCAAACTTATCAAGTCACTGCTGCTAACCTCACCAGGTTGACTAGAGCTTCTGAAGATCAATCATGTGATGAAAAAAAGAGAACCTAAGAAGCAAAGATAGATCAATGATAGATCTTTTCATCTCCTTGCAGTTTTACTAAGGCATCCAAAACTACTTAACATATTTGATTCCTGATCTAACCATCATTCCCAAACAAAATAGTTTTATACACTGAAATTCTTATGTCTGTATAAATGCATCTCTGTGACTCCATCTGATATTTAATTGTATTAAAACCATTACCAATCAGTTGAAATAGAGCCATTTAAAATAAGATGGTGACTAGTCATGTTATTAATATGGAACACTAAACCTTAAATTGAATTTAGAACGTTTCAATAGTCATGTTGATTCAAAATCACTATTAACTCACTGTGAAACAACAGAATACAGCATATGAAATAGGCTACAAGAAGTATCACTTCAATAAATTACATGTTTTTTATTTATGCAATAAATATTTGCCAGGCAAACTGACTGAATGTTAGAAAGACTGCAAAGTTCAGATGTTTCCTTCCTTGGATTACATGAGCTTAAATAACTAAACTTGTCTTGACAAAAATATTTACTCACTATATTACATGGGCATGGTCATCCAAAGGAAACACAAAATTCAGCAACTGTGGGTCATAGTACATTTTTGCTGGTTACAATGTTAATAAGTAGCAGAGCAGTTTTGAACATGACTCAAACAAGATTCATACATAGGTGGGCTAGGAGGTGTGTTTCAGGGGTAGAGCATTTATCTAGCTTGTGTGAGGCCCTGGGTTCAAATCCTACTAACACATGTACACACCAAAAAAAGTCATACGCATAAGGAAAAGTTAATGCTTAATGTAAATTTATATTGACTATATTCATATTACAGTTTTACTTGAAGTAAACTTGAACTATTCATGGTAGTACAATTATATCGAGAAGGAAAAGACCTTGTGACAACCACAATAGAATGGTATAGAGAACCTAAGTCAAGATCAATTATCCAGTGTTCTATTCATGGGGCTAACTGATCAGGCTGCACTTACTAAAGTATTTAATTTAAAAAAATAAAGCCTTCAATATGTTGAAAAGTCACTTTAGAGTTCACATTATTCATGAGGGAAAACCAGAAATGAAACCTTCTCACAATAAACAATACATTATAAGAGACAACTGATCAAAACTTATAAAAACTGTGTCATGCCACTGTGTAAGCTGATCTGCCTGTCTAAAGTTGCTGTAACCTCTTTTCTTTCTTTCTTTTTTTTGGTACTGGGGATTGAACTCAGGGACACTCCACCACTGAGCCACATCCCCAGCCCTATTTTGTATTTTATTTAGAGACAGGGTCTCACTGAGTTGCTTAGGGCCTTGCTCAGTTGCTGAGGCTGGCTTTGAACTGGCGATCCTCCTGCCTCAGCCTCCCAAGTGCTGGGATTACAGGCGTGCACCACCGCGCCCATCTGTAACCTCTTTTCGGGCTTTTAAAATTCACTGTATGGAATAAAAATAAGGAAGAAATGGCAATAATAAAGAACAACTTCTGGTTTTTCTGATCTCCTATCTAATTACACGAACTACCAAGTATAAATGGTTAAGAAGATATAGGGACCCATTACCATGAAAAGGATTATAAAGTCAACTGTCCCAGTATTCAAACCTGTCTCTTTTTTACCTACCCCAACCCTCTCAATACCACAAGAAAATGCTGGTATTATTCAATTTCAGTTTTCTCCTTCTCAGCATTAAATGAGTTTAGAAACTCTAATTTTTCTTTTCTAACTGTGAGACTGCCTGCAGTATTTTTGAATGGGAACCTAAACCTTCTCCTAATAGTGATAACATTATTCAATTTCTACTATAAGCTACACACTACTCTAAGCAATTTACATGTATTATCTAATTCAATCCGAACAATGTAAGGAACCATTATTATCCCCATTTGGCTCTGGTGCAAACAAACGTCATTATGTGCCAACAATAAAAGAGGAAAGGAATAGCCAGTATTTGAATTAATCAACTAGACTACGCCTTCTGTCATAAATGAAAGAAATTACCTTTTGAAATGATTAAGGAGCAACTCAAATCAAAATGTTTTAGAATGTTAGCAGCATCACTCACAGTAGCCAAAAAAGGGAAGCAATCCAAGTGTCTACAGAAAAGCAAAATGTTATATACATTCAACAGATATTATTCAGCCTTAGAAAGGAAATGCTGACATGCTACAACATGGATAAACTTGAGGATATTATGCCAAGGGAAATAACCCAGTCTTGAAAAGACAAGTACTGTCTGATCCTACTTACATGAGGTACCTAGAGGAGTCAAATCCATAAGGGTAGTTTCTGGGGTTGGAAGGTAGAGGAAATTATTTAATTTAAATTGGGAAGTTACTGTTTAATGGACAGAGAGTTTCAGTTTTGCAAAATGAAGAGCTCTGGAAACTTACTGCACAGCAATATAAATGTACTTAGTAATACTACTGAACTGTTCACTTAAATTGTTAAGATGGTAAATTTTATATTATGCCTATTTTACCACAAAATTTACAATTTTAAAAGATTCATGAATAAATAATCTCAAAAATAATTCAGAATTGCCTCTACAATTAATACTAAAATAAAAACTTAAAAGATTTCAAAATATATTGCCCAACATATCCCAAAGGACACATTCTATACTAGAATTATGGATTCAGTATGGGGTCCAAATACCAACATATCTCGTGTTTTTTCTTTGTGGCACTCACACTAAATATGAGAAAACTCCAAAATTTGTGCCCATACTCAAATTTTCAAAGGGGGGAGGGGGGACAGAATACTTCCATTTAAAATTATTTAGAGCAGGGCTTGGGTTGTGGCGCAGTGGTACAGCACTTGCCTAGCATGTATGAGGCACTGGGTTCAATTCTCAGCACCACATATAAATAAAATAAAGGTCTGTCGACAACTAAAAAAAAGAGAGAAAATAATAAAAAAAAATGCTAGTTCTCTTTCTTCTTTTATTTCATCTCTACAAAAAAATCACAACATGAAAACAATCATAAAGATTATATCCCACTGTGTATGTACACTGCTATATTTGTATGAATAAAGTACAAGCCAAGCTGGGAACAGTGGCCCACATCTGTAATCTCAGCTACTCTGAGGTGTAGGCAGGAGGACTAAAAGTTCAAAGTTAGCCTGGCCAAAACAAGCAAGACCCTATCACAAAATTAAAAAAAAAAAAAGAAAGAAAGAAAGAAAGAAAGAACTAAAGTCTGGGATATAGCTCAATGCTGAGTGTGGCCCTGGGTTGAATCCCCAATCATCAGGGGAAGTCAAGTAAGTACCACTTAACAAAGAAGAACTTATACCAATACTCCTTAAAGTATTTCATGAAATAGAAAAGGAGGGAACCCTTTCAAATTCATTCTATGAAGCTAGTATCACTCTGATACCAAAACCAGACAAAGATACATCAAGGAAAGAAAACTTTAGACCAATATCTCTAATGAACAGAGACACAAAAAAAACCTTAACAAAATTCTAGCAAATCGCATCCAAAAACATATTAAGAAGATAGTGCACCATGATCAAGTGGGGTTCATCCCAGGGATGAGAGGTTGGTTCAACATCCGGAAATCAATACATGTAATTCATCACATCAATAGACTTAAAGAATCACGATTGGGCTGGGGATGTAGCTCAGTTGGTAGAGTGCCTGCCTTGCAAGCACAAGGCCGTGGGTTCAATCCCCAGCACCGCAAAAAAAAAAAAAAAAAAGAATCACGATTATTTCTATAGAAGCAGAGAAAGCATTTGACAAAATACAACCCCTTTATGCTCAAAACACTAGGAAAAATAGGGATAGTAGGAATATACCTCAACATTGTAAAGGCTATCTAATGCTAAGTCCACTGCCAACATCATTTTTTTTTTTTTTTGCTTTTTGTAAACTTACTTTTTTGATACATAAATAATATATTACAGTTTGTTCATTCATTCAACAACTACTGTGTGCTGACCATGAGTCCAGCATATACAAGATGCAATGGATACAAGTTCAAGTACAGGCACTTTCTGCAAAGAAATTCATGCTTGAATATAGAAGCTTATAATGTTAGGAAATCCAAAGGCCAAGTAAAAATATACATTTCCCAGAAGATAGACATGATTTAATGAAATGTTATTTAACTGTAGTATTTTTTAAAGAAACGAGACTGGACATTTAGTAAAATATTTGTTTTATAGCCTGAAAAAAATGTCCGAAAAAAATAAATATTTTAGTTAGCTATTTATTGAATTTAACAATTTACAATTTTAAGTATGATAGCCATCAATGTGATGAATAGTCCAAAGTAGCTATTAAATCCTATTTGAAGGCTAAGGAACTGGGCAGACACTTTACAGATGATATACAGGTGATCAACAAATATATGAAAAAGTGCTCATCATCTCTAGCAATTAGAGAAATGCAAATTAAAACCACCCTAAGATTTCATCTAACTCCAATTATAATGGCTATTATCAGAAATTCAAGCAATAATAAGCATTGGATGTGGGGAAAAGGCACGCTCATACATTGCTGGTGGAGTTGCAAATTGGTGCAGCCACTCTGGAAAGCAGTATGGAGATTCCTCAAGAAACTTGTAATGGCCGGGCATGGTGGCACACGCCTGTAATCCTAGCACTTGGGAGGCTGAGGCAGGAGGATCGCCAGTTCAAAGCCAGCCTCAGCAACTGAGCAAGGCCCTAAGCAACTCAGTGAGACCCTGTCTCTAAATAAAATACAAAATAGGGCTGGGGATGTGGCTCAGTGGTGGAATGCCCCTGAGTTCAATCCCCAGTTCCAAAAAAAAAAAAACTTTGAATGGAACCACCATTAGACCCAGCTATCCCACTCCTAGGTTTATACCCAAAGGTCTTAAAATCAGCAGAGTATAGGGATGCAGCCACATCTATGTTCACAGCTGCTCAATTCACAATAAGTAGATTGTGGAACCAACCTAGATGCCCTTCGGTTGATGAATGGATAAAGAAACCGTGGTATATATACACAATGAAATATTCAGCCATAAAGAAGAATAAAATTATGGCATTTGCTGGTAAATGGGTGGAGTTGGAGAATATCATGCTAAGTGAAATAAGCCAGGCCCAAAAAACCAAAGGTGGAAAGTTTTCTCTGATAAGTGGATGATGATACATAATGGGAGGATTGGGGGGGGGGGCAAGAGAAGAATGGAGGAACTTTTGATGTTGTAGAGGAAAATGAGGTGGGAGGGAGTGGGGGAAGGAAAGATAATAGACTGAGACAGATAGCATTACCCTATATACATGTATGATTACATGAATGGTGTGAATCTACATTGTGTACAACCATAGAAATGAAAAGTCGTACCCTATTTGTGTACAATGAATCAAAATGCAGAATGTAAAAATAAAAATTAAAAAAATAACTACCACTTAATGTTTATATTACAAAGCACTATTTTCTTATAGTCCAACTCCCTGAACTAAATCTTAACATTCCCATAAGTGTTGTAAGTATAGTCTCTCACCTCAGGACCTTGTATATCAACAGATGCACACAAATACACACAATCTTATTCCACTGATATATGGTAACATAAATTACCTAAAAAGCTGAGCATATTCCCCACAAGGGCCTAGTATCTTAAGTTCCGTTCCTCGTACAAGTAAGGAACAGTTATATAATATCTCACAAATATTTCAAATAAAAGAGAGATCAAACTATTAAGTTTTAAGAAGAAATCAATATGCGCTATCAGATAATATGAAACAAACTTGGGCAGTGAAAAAATTGAAGAAATAACATCTGGTTTCACTAATTCATAATAGGTTCATAATCTGATTTTATTTGGTCACACTTAGAAAGTGAAGGAGCAATACTTATTTTCTTAAATTGTAAAGACCACATGCCTATTCATTTTACTATGGTGCACAACACCATAGTCTAAATTAACATCCATGCTTTCAAGAAGATTAAATTTAAAACTACAGTAGGTAACAATGTTCATAAACACAACAAATGGCTAAAAAAAATCTTTCTGTTATCTATAAACAAAAGAACCACCTTTCCAAGGGAAGCTTCTACACAGAAAATAGTAAGAAATGGAATAATACACACACACACGGAATGAATGAACATTACTATAACTATTACAGAAAATCAGGAGAAAAGCATTATCTTGAAACAAAAGTCCATTATAAAGATTCATAAACAACTGCGAGGGCTGGGGGAGGGATAACTTGGTGGTAAAATAAGGCACTTGCCCAGCATAGGGACAGGGCTTATTTATTTTCCTGGCACATGGAATTACTATAGACTAGAATGAGGTCACAGTAGGACATAGAATGGTTTATATATGAGGTGTTCCCCAAAAGTTCATGTGTGAAACAATGCAAGAATGTTCAGAGGTGAAATTAGATTTTGAGAACTGTAACCTAAATCAGTCCATTCTAGTGTGAATGGATTGACTGGATGGTAATTATAGGCAGGTGGGGCATGGTTGGAGAAGATGGTTCACTGTGCACAAGACTTGAAAGGACTGTTCTTCCTGTAGCCCTTCCACCCTACTCTGCTTCCCAAACCCACCATGAGCTAAGCACCCTTCCTCTTCTGGGCTCATCTGCCATGATGTGCTGCCTCAGCTTGGGTCCAAAGCAATGGAGGAAAAAGTCTATGGACTCTGAAATGAAGAGCCCCAAATAAACTCCTCCTCTCAGCTGTTCTAGTTGGATATTTTCCTCACAGAGACAAAAAAGCTGACTAAAACATTACATATTAAATCCTCAAATGTTATGTAATTTAATTATGTTCTCTGAGTTGGGTGGAACCATAAACACATAACCAAGGGATATTTATAAATGATCAAGGTCTCATGCCATTTATTTACTCAACAAATAATTATTTAGTATCTACCATATTCACCAACACTGCATCAGGTACTAACTATAAAGAAGACTCACAGCCAGGTTCATAAAAGCCTTTTTAAGCTCTAAGTACAAAAGTGCAACAGGATATTCATGAAAAGAATTATTCCAGGCAGAAGCTCTAGTACATTATCGAATTGTTATACTCCACCCCCCCCCCAAAAAAGACGCTTGAGGGGGGGGGGGGGGCCACCCTAATCCCTTCCCTTCCCCATAAATGCTGGCAACAAAGAACTAACGCAGGATTCCCCAGCACACCACTTTTAGGTGTAAGGGTGGTCACCACTGGTCAGCTAAAAATAAAGGCTTCTTTTGGCTTTACCTGAACGGCTTGGATGACCTTATTTTTGTCGGGTATAACAGAATCAGTACACTTGTTCATTACACATGAGGGTAATGAAGTATAAAGCCAAGAAAAAAAAATGGGGATCTTAAATGAAATACCAAACTAATAAGCCTAAATTTCATTTCATAAACAAAAAAGAAAAGTACTGAAGTTTTAAAGGTTTCCAGGGGAAAAGGGGGATGCAGAAGGGACACCTTCAGGTACATTAAGCTCAAATAGGTAAGACTGAACACCGAGAAAGACCTCGAACAAGAGAATTCAAAAGCAGAGTTGTGATAACAGGAACTTTGCCTTTTATATTCCTATATAGTCCCTCTTTGCCAACATCTAATCACCCTTTTAACAATTCCTTTGCTTTTTAAGGAAGTGGGGCTTATGTCAAAGAAAAATTCTATTCATTGACAGCAAATTTCTATTTTACAAAATCTTGAATTAGAATTTCTCATTTTTTTGCACCTCCACTCTATTTCTCATTCAGAATGAATCAGAGATGTTACTAAATTTTAGGTGGGAAAAAAAGATTTGCATATTTGAGCTTAATGCAGAAAGCTGCCACAAAAGCTGAGTGAAATTCAAGTGAGACATAAACAAAGGTCTCAAACTACCAGATCAATCAATCAAAAAAAAGCCTGTTCCAAACTCTGGATTATGTCCTTGATTTCCCAAATATCACCTCTACCATTTTCATTTTAACTATTTTTTAATTGTTTTTCTTAATAATGCTCAGTAATCTCTTTTGCAACCAAGGAGTTAGTTATATAGTCTATCTTCAAATTACTAGATCCTCTCCCAAGTAAACCCTGATTCTTTAGTTCTAAAAAGCCTGGAGATGAATCTAATTCAGTCGTTTAACCCTTAAGCGATAACTTAATATTTAAGAATTAATCTTGCTGGGTGTGGTGGCACACGCCTGAAATTCCAGCAACTCGGGAGGCTGAGGCAGGAGGATCGCGGGTTCAAAGCCAGCCTCAGCACGGGTGAGGCGCTAAGCAACTCAGTGAGATCCTGTCTCTAAATAAAATACAAAATAGGGCTGGGGATGTGGCTCAGTGGCCAAGTTCCTCTGAGTTCAATCCCTGGTTCCAAAAAAAAAAAGAATTCATCTTAAAATTGTAGTACAATTAATTGAAATTAAAAATGAATTTTCAGGACTGAGATTGTGGCTCAGTGGCAGAGCGCTTGCCTAGCACTTAGGAGGCACTAGGTTCGATTCTCAGCACTGCATTTAAATAAATAATATTAAGGTCCATTGCCAACTAAAAAAAAAAAGTTTAAAAAATTTTAAAAAAATACATAAAAATAAAAGTTTTCTTTCTTTCCTTTAATCTCTCTTTTTTTTTTTCTTTTTTTTTTTTTTTTTTTTGGTACCAG
>JAJEJO010005530.1:215545-226067 GCA_020662805.1 Glaucomys volans | reverse complement strand
TTTTTTTTTTTTTTTGGTACCAGGGATTGAACCCAAAGGTGCTTAACCCCTAAGCCCCAGCCCCAGCCCTTTTCATTTATTTTTTAATTTTTTTTTAGTTCTAGATGGACACAATACCTTTATTTTATTTATATATTTAGTTTTTTTAAGGTGGTGCTAAGGATCAACCCCAATGCCTCACACATGCTAGGCAAGTGTTCTACTACTGAGCTACAACCCCAGCTCCTTATTTTTTATTTTTAGAGAGGGACTTACTAACTTGCATGAGGCCTCACTAAGTTGCTAAGGCTGGCTCTGAATTTGTGATCTGCTTGCCTCAGCCTCCTGAGTCACTGGTAGAAATGAGCATGTACTAAAGCACCAAAAAAAAAAAAAAAAAAAAAGGTCTGCAGGCTGCAGTTGTAGCTCAGTAGTAGAACACTTGCCTAGCATTTGTGAGGCACTGGGTTTGATCCTTAGCACCACCTTAAAAAAATTAAATATATAAATAAAATAAAGGTATTGTGTCTAGCTACAACTTAAAAAAATAAAAATAAAAAAGGTCTCCACTGTATGTAAAAGTACTTGGATCCTGAGACTGTAGTCTCTCAAACTGTTTCCAAACCTATAAGTTATAACAACTTCAGAATTTTTTTCCTTCTGCCCTGTGGCACTGTGCAGAAGACTGGACATGTTCATCGTCATGACTGAAGAGGTGGCTGGAAGGCAGAAGCTGCTCTTATTTATTTTCTTTGCCACAGAAAATTCATAATCAACAGATGATTCCTACATGGAGTCTATCTGTCCCAGACAGGACAAAGGGTTCAGACACACACACAGCTGGCTGCCTTCGGGTGAAAAATAGATAAAGCTAATGTACTGCTGCCTGTACTACCAAGATTTTGGGCACCCATCCCTCAGAAGAGATTATGTATTAGGGACTGATCATGTCTCTTCTTGCTTAAAAATTTTTCAATTTTTTTCTACTATTCTTCAGATAACATTTTAAATCCTTAAAGTGAGCCAAAGGTCCCACAACATCTCTAAGACCAGGTAATATTTTAAATCTTTAATATAGTCAAAGGACCTACAAGATCTGTCCCCTACAACTTTCAAACTCCCACCATCCTTCACACCTCAGTTAAATTAGGTTCCTCTAGTTTTTCCTGGCAACTCAGCCCACAGGCAGCCTCGATATACTACCACAGCACTCCAAATTTTGCTTATGGCACACAAATTTTGCTTATGACACACACAGCCTAACTACACTTGTTTATATTAATGTAGACCTTCTCAATTAAACCTAGTCAGATTGAAAGCAACAAAACAGATCTTAATTTACGTATTATAAACGTACACTGACATATTATGTATTAAAATGGTTTCATTCTGGTATTTGCTTTAAATAACAGAATAAGCATGTTATTTTAAATAGGCAGGGTAAGGATGATTTAAATAGATGAAATCAAAATAAAAAATGTCAACAATGCTAAAGTGGGTGTTGGGTTCAAGGAAGTTCAAAACCTTGTTGTCTTTAATGTATAATTTTCAAATCCATCATAAAGTTACTAGCTGCACACGGTGGCACATGCCTTTAATACCTGACACTCAGGAGGCTAAGGAAGGAGGCCATAAGTTCAGTTAGCCTTAGCAACTTAGTGAGAAATGTTTCAAAATTTTAAGGGAGGGGTTACAGTTCAGTGGCAGAGCATCTCTGATTCTAATTCCCAATAATGGATAGGGAAAAAAAAAACCCTAATTAATAAAACTAAAAGTTAAACATATAGAAATGGTAAAATATCCTTTCATCTCCATCGCCCCGTCACAGAAAATTATGGGTTAACAATTTGCACTTCATAGCCAAAGTATTTTGTATTCATAAATATATACATTACCAAATTCTTTTCCAGTTTTCATTCCCTTTAATTGTTACTAGATTACAGAATATACGGGTCATTGCAAATCTTTAGTACGTTTCATATTTGTAATGCTGAGCAAATAATTCTACAGGACTGCAAAAGGTAGAGATGATAAAAAGTATAGTTTAAATTTTGACAGATGTTGACAAGTTACCCACCAAAAGCCTGTTGGAACTCCTACCACACAAAAAAAATTCATTTCCCTATATCAACATCAACAATTATTTAATTTTTTTGCCAATCTTGTGTTTTTGTTTGCAATATTTCGCCATTATATTCCTTTATGAATTGTGTGTTCACATCATGTTGCCCATTTTTCAACTGTTTGCTTTTCTTATTAATTTATAAGATCACTTTATATATTATGTATATATGAGCTTTTTTCTGCTTTAGGTATTGCAACTTCTTCCTCTGAATCTGTTGCATAAACAGAAATTTGATAATTTCCATATTCAGAAATGTTATAATTTTATGCAGCCAAATCTATTTCCTGCATGAATCCTGGCCTGTATCTTCTTTAGGAAATCATTTGACAATCCAACATAAGAAGAAATTACATAATATTTCATGCTTCTCATATGCTTTCACAATTGATATTTTTCAATGTTGTATCTAATTCAACTAGAATTAGATTTACATATGGTATTATGTAGGAATCTAACAATCACTTATTAATATTCTATTCCTTCTCCCATGGATTTGAAGTGCCTAATTTACCACAGAAAAATAAAGCCCATACAATTGCTAAGTAAAAACACATTATAAAGAGGTCATAGGCTTATATAAAATGAGTCTCCTCCAAAATCTCTATTCTGCTCCATATATATTTACCTCATTTTGTACCATCATCATACTATTATAATTAAAATGACTTTACAGTATGCCCAACCCCTAAAAAGATACACAATACCTCCATTATTAGTTTTCCGTCAAAATCATCTTGACTCTTCATCCAAGTTACTTTTCCTAATGATCTTCAGAATTAGCTTTAAACTTCTGGTTAAAAAAAACAAACAAAAAGGGCTGGGGATATAGCTCAGTTGGTAGAGTGCCTGCCTCGCAAGCACAAGGCCCTGGGTTCAATACCCAGCACTATGGGGAAAAAAAAAAACAAGTCCCTTACAGATATGGTTTTGCAGATTAGTTTGGAGATCACTGACCTCTTTGTAATGAAGTTTTACTTATCAACATTACATGTGCTATGTTCTAAATTTTACCAAAAAAAAAAAAAGTACATTTTCAATCAATAAAATAGTGCAAACTGGTGTTGGCCACAGTGGCACATGACTGTAATCCCAGCAACTCAGGAGGCTAAGGCAGAACGATCATAAATTGGAGACCAGCCTCAGCTTAGTGAAAGCCTACACAACTTAGTGAGACCCCATCTCCAATTTAAAAATAAAGAAGGGCTGGGGGTGTAGTTCAGTGGTTAAGCACCCTGGGGTTCAATCCCTGGCACCAAAAAAAAATTAATTAACTTAAAAAATAAACTCAAGTTGGGCGTGGTGGCACACACCTGTAATCCCAGCACTTGGGAGGCTGAGGCAGGAGGATTGTGAGTTCAAAGCCAGCCTCAGTACCTTAGCAAGGTCCTAAGCAACTCAGTGAGACCCTGTCTCTAAATAAAACACAAAACAGGGCTGGGGATGTGGCTCAGTGGTGGAGTGCCCCTGGGTTCAATCCCCAGTGCCAAAAAAAAAAAAAAAAAGGAAAGGAAAAAAATAAATAAACTCAATAAAATAGTAATACGACATGGTCACCAAGAATCCTACAGTAATAGCAAAGAAAATAAAATACTAGTAAAAGGTACTAGTCTAAGAATTTCAAATAATGTGTCATAATTCCAATATAAAGACCAATCTATAGAAGACGTCTAGAAAGTAGAGCAGACATATTTTTCCCTATTCCTGCTGTTAAGTTTAACTACAAATCCTGAACATCATATATAAAGATCCTGGGTTTTCTTTTTTGTTTATACATCCCAGATCTGGATTGAAGGACTCAAACTGTAATAAGGGCTAACAAAATTCCAAAAGTTTTGGTCAGTTCCCTAACCAAAGGACCAAAGAAAGGGAAGCCAGGCAAGACAAGAAAATTTTTGGACAACCAATCTACTCCAACCAAACATCACAGCTGGGGGGAGTGGGGAGTGGGGGGACACACACAAACCTGTGGCCACACCCATACACCATCAAAGACTAAATCAGAAGTCCATACTTTCACCCTGGCAAGACTATTACATAAAGCTTCCTACCCCTACCAGGGTTGACATCAGAGAAAGCAGGGAGGCTGGACTTTCACCCCCCCACACACACACACACTTAGAAGTAAGGATCTACTCTCCCCCCAGGTTTGTATCACAGGAGACTTGGTAGAACTTGCATGATTCTCATAATGGCCCAGCAGTATTGGGGCCACACACTCCTTCCCCTCACTGCTTGGTATTCATGGAGGTCTAGTGGAGAAACAGAATTCCCATTTGTATCCAACAACAAATAGCACCTGCCTCCTCTGATGGGGCAATGTCAAACACATTCTACTAAAACAAGACTAAATAAAATCCATAATTTCATAACATCCAATAAATATCTATGAATCATTTTTTTAATCATTTATCATATCAAGAGCCAGGGAGATTCTAACAGAATGAAAAAAGACAATCAACAGATGCCAATACTAAGTAGTCAGAAATGTTAGAATTATCCAACAAAGACTTTAAAGAAGCTATCGCATAAATGCTTTCAACTATGAAAATGTTAAAAATACAACATCAAAATCTGTGGGACACAGGTGAAGTAGTGCTGAGAAAGAAGATATATAACACTAAATGTATTCATTAGAAGAGATTAACAGACTTGAACCAATAATTCAAGTTCCACCTTAGCAAAGGAGGAAAAAGAACAACATAAACTCAAGCAAATAAAACGGAAGAAATATAAAGGTAAGAGATCAACTGAGTTGAAAACAGAGAAAAAATATCGATCAAATAAATCAATGAAAAAATTAATACAGGCCGGGCGTGGTGGCGCACACCTGTAATCCAAGCGACTTGGGAGGCTGAGGCAGGAGGATTGTGAGTTCAAAGCCAGCCTCAGCAACTTAGCGAGGCCCTAAGCAACTCAGTGAGACCCTGTCTCTAAATAAAATACAAAATACGGCTGGGGATGTGGCTCAGTGGCCGAGTGTCCCTGAGTTCAATCCCTGGTTCAAAAAAAAAAAAATTAATACAATGAAGACAAGAATGACAAATGAAAAAGAAGGAATGATCAATGTCAGGAATGAAACAGGGTATTGCTACAGACCCTACAGACATCAAAAGGATAGAAAGGGAATACTATAAACAACTAGAGAAACACCTTAGCAAAATGGACCGCTTCCTCAAACAAAACACCAGCTACCACAATCAATTCGATATAAAATAATTTGAATATTACAACGATTAGAGAAAACGAATTCACAAATTTAAACTCCTAAAAGAAATCTCCAGGTCCAGATACTTTCCAACCACAGAATTATACCAAATGTTTAAAGAAGAATTTTTAAAATTCTCTCCAATTTGTTCCAGAAAACAGAAGAGGGAATATACTCCAATTCATTTTATTAATTGCCAATCTGATATCAAAACCAGACACAATATCAAAAAAAAGAAAAACTACAGATCAACAGATCTCATGAACACAGATGCAAATATCCTTACAAACATTAGTAAATGAAATTCAGCAATTTATATGTTGCTGAATTATACAACAGACAAGTGAAATTCATTCCAGAGACACAAAGTTGGTTCAAGATTAACACATCAGGCAAAGTAATCAGAAATAATCTCTCATATTAACAAACTAAAGAAGAAAAAATAGCCTGATCCTATCAATTGATGCAGAAGAGACTTCTAACAAAATTCAATAAGCACTCAGATAAAATCTATTGGAAACCAGTTATTAGAGAGCAATTTCTTCACCTTAATAATGAACAAATAAAAAGTTTTTCAGTTAAACTTTTAATCTAATGGTGAAAAACTGAATGCATTCTCCCTAGGATCAGAAACAATCTCTCAGCATTCTTATTCAATGCAGTATAGGAAATTCCAATACATACAATAAAGGAAAGAAAAAGAAATGAAAGATATGCAAGTCAGAAATAAAACTATCCCTCTCTATTTGCAGATAACATAATTAATTATCTATAAAGAAAATTCTGCCAGGTTCAGTGGTGCACATCTGTAAACCCAGCAGCTCCAGAGGCCGAGACTGTCTGGAGGAAGATCACAAATTCAAAGCCAGTCTCAGCAAAAGCAGGGCACTAAGCTGACTCAGTGAGACCCTGACTCTACATAAAACACAAAATGGGTCTGAGGGTGTAGCTCAGGGGCCAAGTGCCCCTGAATTCAATACTAATACCAAAAAAAGGGAAAATTTTAAGGAATCTATGAAAAACAAGTCTACAACTAATCAATGTAATTAGCAAGATCACACAAATGTTCAAAAATTAGTTGTATTTGAATGTATTAGAAATGAACATGTAGATAAGCAAAATTAAAAATACAATACCATTTTAGATTGGTTTAACAATTGAAATGCTTAAGTGTAAAGTTTAACAAAACATGTACAGGCCTTGTATCTGAGAGCTACAAAATGCTGACAAAAAACATTAAAGAAAATCTGAACAAATGGAGATGTACACCAGGTTTATGGATTCAAAGGCTCAACACAGTAAGGACAGAAATTCTCCCTAAAATGATATACAGGATTAATGTAAATCTTATCAAAATCCCAGTTGAATGTTTTCTTATAGGTATAGATAAGATTACTCTAGAATGTATATATAAAGGCAAAGGAACTAGAACACGTTTCTGTTGTTGTTTTGGGGTGGGGGGGTAACCAGGCATTGAACCCTGAGGTGCTTAACCACTGAGCCACATCCCTCAGCCCTTTTCATTCTGTATTTTGAGAAAGGAACTCACTAAGTTGCTAAGGGCCTTGCTAAGTTGTTGAGACTGTTTTTGAACTTGCAATCCTCATGCCTCAGCCTCCCTGAATCACTGGGATTACAGGTGTCCACCACAGCATGCAGAAAGAAACTAGAATAGTTAAAACAATTTTTTTAATCCTTTTTTTTAACCTTTGTTTGTGTATTTTTATATGGTGCTGAGAATCGAACCCAGTGCCTCACACGTGCTAGGCAAGTCCTCTACCATTGAGCCACAACCCTAACCCCTAAAACAATTCTTAAAAACAATATAGTGAGAGAAATCTATCTGCCTGATTTCAGGACTTCCTATGTAGCTACAGTAACAAAGACTGTGCAATATTGGCAGGAGAGACCCATAAGTCAAAGGCAAAGAACAGAGAATACAGAAAGGAACCTACACAAATATGTCCATGCTATTTCTAATGAAGATGCAAAACCAATTCAATGAAGGAAAAAAAAAGCTTTTGCAGGAAATGGTGCTGGAGCAAATTAATGTTCATAGACAAAAAAAAAAAAAAAAGGAAAGAAAGAAAGAAAAGAAAAAAAGAAACCCCAACCTAAATTTCATACTATTCAAAAATTCATAATAAATCAAAGATCTAAACATTAAGAACTAAAAGAATAAGATCCACAGAAAATATACAGAGAAAGTTTCAAGATACTAGATCTGGCAATGATTTCTTGTTGAGGCCACTTAAAACACAGGCAACAAAAACAATAAAAAGATAAACTGGACTTTGACAAAATCAAAAGCTTTAAAATGAAAAACATTATCAACAAGTGGAAAGAAAATTCACAGAATGGGAGAAAACCATATATAATTTGCATATCATAGATCTTCTGAAAGATTCATAGTCAGAATATATTTTTAAACTACAACTCAACAAAAAACTCAATTCAAAAATAGGCAAAGGAAGCCAGGCGTGGTGGCGTACACCTGTAATCCTAGCGACTCCGGAGGCTGAGACAGGAGAATCGTGAGTTCAAAGCCAGCCTCAGCAACTTAGTAAGGCCCTAAGCAACTCAGTGAGACCCTGTCTCTAAATAAAATACAAAATAGGGCTGGGGATGTGGCTCAGTGGCCGAGTGCCCCTGAGTTCAATCCCTGGTTCCAGGAAAAAAAAAAAAAAAAGTGGGCAAAGGACTTCAGCAGGCATTTCTCCAGGCCGGGCATGGTGGCACATGCCTGCAGCGGCCTGGGTGGCTGAGGCAGGAGGATCACGAGTTCAAAGACAGCCTCAGCAACAGGGAGTCGCTAAGCAACTCGGTGAGACCCTATCTCTAAACAAAATACAAATAGGGCTGGGGATGTGGCTCAGTGGTTGAGTGCCCCTGAGTTCAATCCCCAGTACAAAAAAAAAAAAAAAAAGACACCTCTCCAAAGAAGATAGCCAATAAATACATGAAACGATGCTCAACAACACTAGTCATTAGGGAAACACAAATTAAAACCAGAAACAGATACCACTTCATGTGCATTAAGATGGCTATTTCTACAGTTTGAATATGTTTTAAGTATCCTCCAAGGCTTCATATGTTGAAATGTAATCCCCACTGTGAGGTATCAAGAGGGTGGAAACTTAAAGATGAGGTCTTTGTGAAGTCATTAGAATGGAGCCCCCTCGACTGAATCCTGGTAGCTTTTTAAGAAAAGGGAGAAAGATCAGAAAATATGTTCACTTATAGTACTCTGTAGCATGTCAAGACAGCCAATTTCAGAAGGCATAAACTAGATACAGTCCTTTGAACTTGCACTTCCAGAACCATGAGCCAAATTAAAACACTTTTCTCATCCAGTCTGTGGTCCTGAAACTAATAGAAAAGAGACACATACAACAATTACCAGGGGAAAAAAAAAAAAAAAAACAGAAAATAAAATAAGAGTCAGCAAGATTATAGAGAAAGAGAAACCCTAGTGCATTGCCAGTTGGAATGTAAACTGGCACAGCCACTATGGAAAACAATATGACAATTCCTCAAAAAAGTAAAAGCATACAATTATCATATGAGTCAGCAATTCCACTTCTGAGTATACTCTTAAGGAAATAAAAGCAGGGACTCATACAGATATCTGTACACCCACAGAAGCATTACTCACAATACCCCAAAAGTAAAAACAACCCAAGTGTCCAAGACAAATGAAATGTTATATATGCATGCAATGGAATATTATTCAACCTTAAAAAGGAAAGAAATTCTGGAGCATGCTGCAATATGGATGAAGTTTGAGGACATTTTGTAAAGTGAAGTAAGCCAGTTCAAAGAAAAAAAAAATTAATTCCTTTTATATGAGATAACTAGAGTAGCTGAATTCGGGGGGGTAACGGGGGAAGTTAGTGTTGATGTTTTCATGTAGGACAAATATTAAAGCTCTGGAGATGGACAGCGATGGTGGCAAAACTGATGAATGTACCTAATGCAACTGAGTTAGACAATTAAGAAATGATTAAATTGGGCACAATGGCACACACCTGTAAACAATTATTCAAATGTCTATTGTGTACTAGGGTCTGAAAAAATAAATAGATTTAGCCCTCCAGTAATGAGAAACTCAACACAGGATCATTAAAAAAAAATGTGACAAATTCTATAATAATAGTAGTAAAAAGTAATAGTGAGAAGGGTGCATTCCTGTAATCCCAGCCACTCAGGAGGCTGAAGCAGGACAATTGCAAATTTGAGGCCAACCTCAGCAACTTAGTGAGGCTCTAAGAAACTTAGCAAGAAATTAGAGAAATGCAAATCAAAACTAAGTTTCCATCTCACTCCAGTCAAAATGCCAATTATCAAGAATACAAGCAACAACAAATGTTGGCAAGGATGTAAGGAAAAGGTACACTCATACACACTGGTGGGATTGAAAATTGGTGCAAACACTCTGGAAAGCAGTATGGAGATTCCTAAGAAAACTTGGAATGGAACCACCATTTGACCCAGCTATTCCACTCCTCATTTTAAACCCAAAGGACCTTAAAATCAGCATACTACAGAGACACAGTCACATCAATGTTTAAAGCAGCTCAATTCACAATAGCTAAACTATGGAACCAATCTAAGTGCCCTTCAATAGATGAAGGGATAAAGAAACGGTGGTATATATGTACTCAATGGACTTCTACTCAGCCTTAAAGAACAACAAAATTATGGCATTTGCCCATAAGTGAATGGAACTGGAGAATATTATACTAATATTATACTAAGCGAAACAAGCCAATCCCAAAGAACCAAAGGCCAAATGTTTTCTCTGATACGCAGATGCTAATTCACAATAAGGCAATAAGGGCATGAGAGAAGAACAGACATTATTTAGAACTAGACAGAGGGGAGTGAAGGAAGAGGAGGGGGTATGGGAGTAGAATGAATCAGACATTATTACCCTAGTGCATATGTGATTACATGTTCTGTGTAACTATATCACGTATAATCAGATGAATGAGAAGTTATACTCCATTTACATATCATGTGCCAAAATGCATTCTACTGTCATGTATAACTAATTAGAACAAATTTTTTAAATATTTTAAAAGAAGAAATTTAGCAAGACCCTTTCTCAAAATAATAACAATACAAATAAAAATGGCCAGGGATATGGCTCACTGGTTATACACCCCTGGGTTCAATCCCTAGTACCAAAAAAAAAAAAAAAAAAAAAAAAA
>JAJEJO010005530.1:190986-215445 GCA_020662805.1 Glaucomys volans | reverse complement strand
AAAAAAAAAAAAAAAAAAAAAAATCAAAAAGCATAAAGTATATTCCTACTCTAAAAGAATATGCAATCAGGGAAAAGCAAATAAAAATGAAACAAAAGAACTAAAGATGAGACCATTTTTTTTAATAAGGAAAAAATCATATGCTGTGGTTGCTAAGATCTACAGTAAAAATAAATCTTCTACCTATTAAATTGTGAAGAAGGAAAAAGAAACTCACGCTAGTTTGCTGTCAAACCTCAAACTGCAAGTTTCCACCACAGTGCATGACAAGCACTTAGTTAAGATGAAAAATGTGTTAAATTTGTATATACTATATATAGGAAAAATAGCATATATAGGTTTTAGCATTATCTGTAGCTTCAAGCATCCATGTAGGTTTTGGAAGGTATCCTCCATGGACAACAGGAGACTACTATAATGGCTAAAAACTCCAAAACTTGAGGAAAGACATCAGTCTACAAATCTAAGAAGATAAATAACTCCAAACAGGACAAACTCAAAGAGACCCACATGAATCACTTCCCCCCATCCCTCCTATACTGGAGATTGAACCCAGGGCACTCTCAACTGAGCTACATACATCCCCACTCCTTTTTATTTTTTATTTTGGGATGGGGTCTCACTGAGTTGCTAGGCTCATCTTGAACCTGGCAATCCTGCCTCAGACTTGTGAGTCACTGGGATTACAGACATACACGCAATACCACACCCAGCTACAAAGTGAGACGCACTATAATCAAACTATCAAAAGAAAGACACAGAATTTTGAAAACAGTAAGAAAGAGTGATTGGCATGTACAAGAGAGCCTTGATAAAATGAAAAGCCAATTTCTCAGAAACTATGGCACCCAAAAAACAGTGAGAAAGCATATTTAGAATACTCAAAGGAAAAACAAAACAAAAACCTGTAAACCAAAAATTTTGTATCTGGCAAAATTATCCTTCAAATCTGAAGGAGAAATAAAGTATTTCAAGACAAACAAAACCTGAGTAAGTTCATCACTAGTAGACCTGATCTACAAGAAATGCTAAAGGGAAACCTTCAGGCTGAGGTGGAAAAAACACTAGAAAGTATTTTAAAGTAGTAAGAAATAATGAACACCAGTAAAGGTAATTATAAGTAAATATAAAAGTCAAATATTTTTGTGTTTTTTATAAAACCTCATTTTGGATGTGATTTAAAAACCAAATGCATAAAGCAATTTACAAGTTTACTGTTTAAACACGACATAAAAAGATGTGACTTGTGACAATAACCATGCAAAGGAGGGACAAAACCATACGGGAACAAGAGTTTTTGAAAATAAATTGGTTATCAGTTCAAATTAAGCTGCTATAAATTTAGGATGTTAAGTGGAATTTTTAAAAAGAACCCCACTTCAAAAAACAGGACTAGGGACCATGGATGGGCAAATGATTCCTCCCTGGAGAGACTATAAAGCACCAGAGAAGTTGTCACTAGAGCCTGGAGACTAGAGGAAAGAGGAGAAACAAGAAACTGGAGAAGTACATAAAAGCACACAGACACATTAAAGTGCAAGGTTTTTAATATCATTCTTGATATTGAGTTGAAACACATAATAAAATTAAACATTAAAGTAATACAATTCAAGGAATTTAGTACATTTGTAAGGTTGCATAACCATCACCTCTAGATCCAGAACACAATCAGCACCTCCAAAGAAGACCCCATTAACCATTCCCCACTTGTCTTCTTTATCCCCTGGCAACCAATTGCTATCTTGCAAATTTATCTATTCTAGTTATTTCATATAAATGGAATCATGATGTGATATTTTGTCTAGATTCTTTTGTTTTGCATGTTTTTAAGGTTTATCCACACTGAAGCATGTATCAGTACTTTGTTCCTTTTTTGGTTGAATAATATTCCACTGTATGGATATACTACCTTTGTTTATCCATTCATCTGTCAGTAGACATTCATGTCCATAACAGAGAAAAGAATCCTAGGTCATCAATAAACTGATGGTATAAAATAGAAACAATGCCATCTAAACCATCAAATTATAAACACATTGTCTCTTGATTTAATGATTAAATGTTAGGAGCTCAGATTAATTTTACTCAGCTAATACTCAGGATTCTCCATTGAAACAGAGCCAATATGATGTCTGCACAGCGACAGAGATTTACTATAATGAACTGGTTCATGGGACTATGGAGGCTGACGAATCCCAAGATCTGCAGTTGACAAATGAGACCCAAGAGAGCAAACAGTGCAGGTCTAGTCCAACCCCAAAGACTTGAGAACCAGAAGTGTCAGTCTAAAAGCTGTAAACTGGAGACCTAGGATAATAAGCAGTTGATATTTCAGATCAAGTCCAAAAGCAGGAAAGAAACAATGCCCCAGCTTCAAGGCAGTCAGGCATGAGTTTTCCCTTATTCACCTGAGAGTCAACCTTTTTGTTCTATTCAGGTTTTCAATTGACTGGATAAACCCACTTACATTATGGAGGCAGCTACTTCACTTAATCTATAATTCAAATGTTAATTTCATCCAGAAACACCTTCAGACACATCCAAAATATCTGACCAAATGTCTTGGGTACCTTGTAGCCCAGTCAAGATGATATATATCAACCATTACAAGTATTATAATATTTCATAATACTCTACTAAGAAAACTAAATTTTTTGGTAGTTTGGCAAAAACAGAATCCTTGGCTAATCAAACAAATATAATTTGTTTCAAAGAATAATCTATAAAATGAACACAGTGTAACTTACGATTTGAGCAAATGATAAAGAGGAAGAAAACTTTCAGGATTAAATGCCTAAGGTTTTTATAAGCCATGCCTTTGAAAAATAATAAAGTGCCTGACTCAAACCAAAAAACCAAAATATGCCATCACAAATACTGACCAATTCAGACCACTTTTTTAATTTACAAAAAAAAAAAAAATTTTTCAAATTTAAGGGTTTTTTTTTTTTTTTAAATGTGACTTAATCCCTTAACACTTTCTTCTACTACCTTGCACTAGAATCAAGAATCAAATAAGATACTGTTATGGTTTAGCTGTGAGGTGCCCCCTAAAGCTCATGTGTGAGACAACAAAGAACATTCAGAGGTGAAATGACTGGACTTTAAGAGTCTTAATCTAATCAGTGTATTGATCGACCTGAACAGATTAACTGGGTGGGAATTATAGGCAGGTAGGTTGTGGTTAAGGGAGGTAGGGGATTAGGGGCATGACTCTGGGGCTTACATTTTGTCCTTGTCAGTGGAGAGCTCTCTGCTTCCTAACTGTCATGTCTAGGAGTGCTTTCCTCTGCCCCACCCTTTCACCACAATGTCCCGCCTCACCGTGTACCAGAGCTACGGAGTTGGCCATCTATGTAATGAGACCTCTAAAATCATGAACACCAAATAAACTTTCCCACCTCTAAAATTGTGCTTGTCAGGTCTACCGGTCACAGTGGTAAAAAAATTGACAAAGCAGATACATATAATACGAAGTTGGACAATTATTTAAAACTTAAATATGCATTTCATGATATTATTTACAGAGCTTTACAAAGCATCGAGAAAAGGATACCTTAACAAGTTTGAGAATAACTTCCATTTCAACAATTACAAAATGACACATCTAAAATAAGATTGCCCAGTTCTCGGGCTAAGATTTTCCATCATAAAGATGTGAATTCTCTTTAAACAACCATTCATACACATGTTGCAAAACAACAAAATGTTTTTCTTGCAAGTGACAAGTTGATTCTAGAATTTATACAGAAATACAGAAGAAGAATTCTCAAACTATGAAAAAGAACTATGGGAGGGGCTATCTATCACACATGAAAATAACCAAGTATGATATTAGGACACAAGTACACATACAAACAGAACAGAAAAACGGTATAGAAATGCACTCATATATGTGAAAAGTTAATGTACGATAAGGCATTTCAAATGGGTGGAAATAAAAATGAACTTATAAAAAATGATACACTAGTGGTGTGATACACTAATGCCTACCATTTCTATCAAGGTCTCTTAAATCATCAGCTGAAACCATTAAGAAAACACTAGGGGGCTGGGGGTTGAGGCTCAGTGACTGAGTGCTCACCTAGCACACATGAAGCCCTGGGTTCGATCCTCAGCACTACATAAAAATGAAATAAAAGTATTGTGTCCACCTACAACTAAAAAATAAAAAAAAAGAAAACACTAGAATATTTAGTACCATATTTATAAATGATAATAGAAAAAATTGATACATCTTAAATGTTCGTCAATAGAATGGTGATATGAATTTTGATGTATCCATCCATATAATGGAATACAATGCAATCATTTTTTAAATAAGGCAACACCATATAGGTATGCTATATAAATATGTAACAATTTGAACCATATATTAAAGAGAAAATGCCAATAGGAAAATCTTTAATACTCTACCATTTGTGTAAACAAAAAAAGAAAAACACTGAAAAAAAGAAATTGCAACCAAATTGCCTACCTCCCTCTCCCTCTCCCTGGGGATCAAACCCAGGGGCCTCACACATGCTAGGCAGCATTTTTATCAAGGAGTTACATCCCCAGCATCTTTCTTATTTTTTATTTTGTGACCAGGTCTTGCTATGTTACCCAGATTGGCCTTGAACATGCCTCAGCCTCCCAAGTAGCTAGGATTACATATGGTAGGCCACCACACCCTATTTTGCCTTTTTTTTGGGGGGGGGGGGGATTGAACTCAGGGGCACTCAGCAACTGAGCCACATCCCCAGTCCTATTTTGTATTTTATTCAGAGACAGGGTCCCACTGAGTTGCTTAGGGCCTCACTAAATTGCTGAGGCTGGTTTTGAACTCTCCATCCTCCTGCCTCAGCCTCCCAAGTCACTGGGATTACAGGCATGCACCACCACACCCAGCCCCTATTTTGCCTTTTGAATTTCCTATTATGTGCATATTATTACCCAAACATAGGTATAGTTTAAAAACTATACCTGAAAAATCCAAGCATTTACAATATCATGGTATACTTTTTTTTTCAATTTCTCAATTATTATAGAGAAAAAGGACTAAAGAAAAGCTCTAAGAAAGACAGCAAGACTAATGGGCACCTGATAGCAGCCATGAGTCATCCCGTAACCCAAAAACCAGGGTGCAGTGGCACAAGCCTGTTATACCAGCAACTCAGGAGACACCAAGTTCAGACCAGCCCAACAATTTAGCGAGGCCCTAAGTAATTTACTAGGACCCTATCTCAACATAAAAAAATAAAAAGAACTGAGGATGTGGCTCAGTGGTAGTGCCCCAGTACCAAAACCAAAAAGCAAACCAAACAAAAAAATGACCAAAAAAGTCTACAGGACAAGGAAGTGAAGAAATAAACAATTCATCATTATTACTCCCTTAACACATTCTTACAAATAGATTACAATATCCTAAAACCATTTGAAGTTCTTTCCACACATAAAAAACTAAAGGTTTATCTAAAATTTATATTATCCAACCTTGCTACAAAAAGGACTTCTGAGCTGAAATGTTCTACATGAAATGTCAAATGTTGCAAATAAATCCATATTCAAATGATTAAAACACCAGCAAACACTATGTCTATAATCTTTGTGCAGCTCCTACCAAATTCTATTCATACTTCAAAACTTAAAAAAAGAAAGCCTACCCAGTTTTTCTAAACTCAGCTGGATGACCAATCATATTTCTCCTTTGCATTACTGTACTGTTACATATTTAATAGTCTACTTCCCTGGTTGGTATGTAAGCTCCATGAAGATAGCTGTGTCTTTTTATCTGCTGAATCATTATTAGTCTATTAACAGAGGAAGGAGCTCAATAATTACTTTCTGAATAAAGGAAATCAACAGAGGAGAGGTCTACTTGTCCATTTCAAATGAAAAATTCATTTTGTATAAAAAACTATAAAATTAAACAGTCATATTGATTGTTTCATGTACAAACACATCTTTACTTTTATTAGAAATTCAAGGTAATTTGCTTAACCAATAGCAAAATGACAATGAATCTTTTTTTTATGTTACAGAAAAGTTAAAGAAAATTACTTTTTTAGGTCAAAGGGAAATTTCATAAATTCACAAGATTTCAGGGGAATCAATAGTTGAAAGGGAACATGACTGCTCAAGGCAAAGCAAAATATTCTAGGCTCTTGATCTTACCAACAATTTACAGGAAATGATCTAGTTCTTAGCAAATAGTCTGTGGATCCCTGGGGGGTCCTCTCAAGTCTATTTAATGGGGTTTATCAAGTCAGAAAATCTTTCACAATTGTGCTAATTTATCATTTGTCTTTTTTTACTCTTGTTCTCTCATACACAACGTGGTGTTTTCCAGAGGTCAGGTGATGTGTGATACAGCAAGACTGAATGCAGAAACAAACAAGAATCCAACTGTTTTCCATTTTGCAGGGGTTAAGTATAACTCAGTGGTGGAGTGCATGCTAACCATGCAGGAGGCCCTGGACCAGCATCATAAACACAAAAAAGATTTTTAAGAATGTAAAACAATCTCTCCTTTCTCTATTTTTTTTTTTTAGAAAATATAACTATTTTTCATTCAAAATGTTATTTTATGTTAACCTGAAATCAATTTTTGTCATTTTTAGTAGGTTAATTATTAAGTATTTAAATGTTTTAATTTCTAATGTAGTAACTAGCAATAGATTTAATCCACATTAAAAAAACAAACAAACAAAAAACCAACCCTGAAATGCTCAATAGTTTTTTTTCCCACAGTGCTGGGAACTGAATCCAGGTTTTCATTCATGCTAGGCAAGCACTCTAACTCTGAACTACAGCCCCAGCCCTTTTTACTTTACTTTGAGGCAGGATCCCTGTAGTTTTCCCAGGCTGACCTTAAACTTGTGATCGGTGCCTCTCAAATAGCTGAGATTACAGGTGTGTACCACTATGCTTAACTCCACAATAATTTTTTTTAGGTGTTGATGGACCTTTATTTTATTCATCTATTTATATGTGGTGATGAAATCGAACCCAGTGCCTCACACTTGCTAGGCAAGTGCTCTACCACTGAGCCACAATCCCAGCCCACCATAATAATTTTTAAATGTAAAGCAATCCTCAAACCAGAAAGTCCCAGAAATTCCTAGTCCAGACTGTGGAAATTTCTCTATGAGATAACCAATTTGATTTTTTTCAATGAATAAATTTTAAATGAAAAAGAGAAACCACAGATGTAAACAGATTTAAGGAATACGGCAATCAATTGTAATAAGGAACCTTTACTTGGATCTTGAATCAAACAAATGGCTAAGTACAAGATAACCAAGAAAACAAATACTGTCTGAATGTTTGATGATATTTTAAGTAACTTCTTTCACATGTTAAAGAGGACTAAAACTGTTGAAGTTGGGCAATGACTACAATGGGAATTTATACCTGTTTGACATCTTTTATGATGATTTGTTTTTTAATCAGCCTATTGGCTGATAATTTAAACCTGCCATCAAAACGTTACAAAAATCACTTATACTACAGATCTAGTTATTGGAAAGGAATGTGAAAAACCTATGAAAAGGAAAATGAAAAAATGTTAAGTAACCAGAATATAATTTGACAATTATCTTCAAAGATGCGGAAAATATGATTAAGTTCATAAAGTTAGTTTGAAAACATCGAATTCTTTTAAGTATAAAAACTTAGGCCGGGCGTGGTGGCGCACGCCTGTAATCCAAGTGACTCGGGAGGCTGAGTCAGGAGGATCGTGAGTTTAAAGCCAACATCAGCAACTTAGCGAGGCCCTAAGCAACTCAGTGAGACCCTGTCTCTAAATAAACACAAAAAATAGGGCTGGGGATCTGGTTCAGTGGCCGAGTGTCCCTGAGTTCAATCCCCGGTTCCAAAAAAAAAAAAAAAAAACTTAGAAAATATAAACATTGTCTACTTGTTCAATTCTACCTCTAAAAGAGAAAGAAGTAACAACATCAGACAATATAGAAGCCACAGAATTGTCAACTCAGAATCTCTTCGTTTCAATGATTTATATTGCTGTTTTTAAAGCAAATAAAAAAGTTCTTTAACCTTCTACTTTTCTAAAACCAAATAAAATAGAGCAGTTAAAAATATACAGTACGCAAGAACCTGCATCTAACCTAGAACCTAAATAGTGAATATGAATTCAACAAAAACCCAAAAACTTTCATCAAATGTAGTCTGTTGTGGGGGTCTGAGTTTGTAGCACAGTGGTAAAGCACTTGCCTAGCATGCATGATGCACTGGATTCAATTTTCAGCACCACATATAAGTAAAAATAAATAAAGGTCCATTGACAACAAAAAAATAAAGTATTTTTTAAAAAGTAGACTGTTGAGGCTAAGAAAGCTAAAAGCTGAAATAGGAAAACAACACAAAGAAGCCCACCATCTACTTCATAACTAAGATGACACACACCCTCGGTCTACAACACGGCACAAAGAGATAATTTCCTAGTACACAATCAGCATGTGATTGCCATTATCATTGTGCTACAGGAGACTCCAATCCTGAAGTTGACAAGTAAAACTGCAGGGAGATGGGAGGACACAAAGGTACCCTGCGAAGGTAGTCATATATCAAGGAAAGGAAACTCTTGGCAGACTAACCCAGATCAACATAAGAATTGCAGCAGCAGCACATTCACCACCACCATCCCACCACGACCACTACTATCTTCACCATCATCACTCTCTTCCTAAAGCATCTATTTATCTGCCTTATTTTCTTCTTATCATGAAGTACTTCAACAGATGGAAACATCCTTAAACCCACTTAACAGCACATTTTATCATTTTCCCATATTTGTACCTTTTTTTTAACTTTTTGCAATACTGGGATTGAATTCAGGGCTTCACATGTTAAGCACACTATCACAACAAAGTAAATTCTTGACTTTTTGAAGTTTAGTTACATCCCTTTTTATTTTTATTCTGAGATAGGGTCTTTATAAGTTGCCCACACTGGGCTTGAACTTGTGATCCTCTTTCCTCAATCTCTTAAGTGGGAGATGCACTACTGTTATGGGCTTGTACCTATATATGTTTTAAAACATAAGGAAGATTGGATAGCACAAATCCTTCCATTTCCTCTCTTCCTATGGTAACTACTATCTTGGAATATAGTGTTAACCACTGCTATTCATGATTTAACTGTATTTACAGGTATGTGTAAACAAAAAAAAGTACCATTTTGCATGTTTTCAAACTTTACCAAATGGCATACTGGTCTGTACCTAATGTTTTCTTATCTCAAGATTTTGTTGTTCCTTAATTCAGTCATGTCCTTTCATGTAGCTCTAGTTCATTTATGAAAACTGTTGGACAATATTATACTGTATGAATATAAAAATGTAGTTGCCCATTCTCTAATGGGATGTTCAAATTGTTTCCATTTTGTTACAAAGCTGCAATAAAACAATTCTGTAGCATGTACTCATTGTTGGGATATATTCCTAGAAAGAACTGCTGAGTTAAAGGGTATACACCTTCAACTTCAATGGAAGTTCTTAAATTGACCTCCAGAATTACTTTACCTTTTCATTTCCTCCAAGCAGTGTTACTGTTTCTCACTGGATGTGGTGGCCCACAATTGTAATCCCAACAACTCGGGAGGCTGAGGCAGGAGGATCTCAAATTCAAGTTTGGGGCCAGCCCCAGCAACTAAGTGAGGCCTTGTCTCAAAATAAAAGGGATGGGGATGTGGCTCAGTGGTAAAGCAACTCTGGGTTCAACTCCTAGTACGTACGTAATTACTTACTAACTAACTAAGTAAATAAATAAATAATAAATGTATGTATGCATGTGTATGCATGCATGCATGCTACTGTTTCTCTTCTTTCTCAGCAATTCTTGATACTGTCATTCTTTCTAATTTTGCCAAACTGATAAACAAAAAGTGATACCTTGCTGGTTTACTTTTTCATTACTAAGTATCATTCAGGTTTTCTCATGTGAAAAGTCCATAAACAGTACTGTCATTTTTCTATTAATTTCTAACAGTTCTTAGTAGGTACCCTGGGTATTAATCCTTTATTGGTTATGCATGTTTTTACATGCTCTCCCCACCCACAGCCCCCAAGATGTGGTGCTGACTTTGAAATCTAATAGTGTAGAACTTCTCAAAGTTCACAGCTACTTTGAAGACCTTCATATCAATGTTTCTCAAACATTTTTGTTCACTCATAGGTGAATTCCTCCTTCAAAGCCAATATACATATACTTCTACATAAATTGAAAAACAGGGCTGTAACTCAGCTTCTTCTAAGGGATGACATTTCCTTAACCACAGTAAATATACAAGCCTAACACAGTCTGTCTCCATTCTATACAGTCATCACCATATTTTGGCTTTCATATGGGTCACTTAGTTACAATCTATTTTGATTAATAAGTTTGTTAAAACCCTTCACACTTTAATAATCATCATGTCCATCAGGATGTCTAAAAATAAGAGGGCCCACTCAACCGAATGAATTAGGAATAAAGATACAAACTCAGACTAAGCAAGTGGAAAAGTGGAATTTTTTCTTTCCCTTCGCACTAACATAATCTGTTCTTCACAAAGGTGCTCTGCATAAATGCAATGATTTTGGATATTTTATCGAGACATCTGCTCAAAAAAGTTCACTTCATTTACAGGAACACTATCAAATGTTCTGCAAAATAAAAACACTGCACTAGAAGCATACAATCATAAAGCAAAAACGGCCTTTAGATCACTAGATCTAACTCCTTCATTTTCAGGTGAGGAATCTACAATACAGAGGTTAAAAGAAATTTACCAACCCAGATCCTCTAAAAATCTACAAAGTCAGGATTCTTTCCAGCATCATGCGCCTTCTTATTTTAGATTCCCAGTTCTAAAACTGATCTCTCCATTAATTTTACAAGACTAGGTTGATATGTTCTAGACACTATGGAAATAATTCCCAATACTTTCCTTTCCATTTCCCTACCTTTTCCCTCCCCAACCTCTATTATAACTTCAGGGGGCGGGGGGAAATACCGAATGCTTGAGTTTCTGGCCCTAGATGGGTGCAGACTCAAACCCCTGCTGCTGTACCTGCGTTAAATTAGTCGAATTTTTATAAGTATTATTCACTTCTTTATTCAGTAAATAGGAATTAAGCGCCGACTTTGCAGGAAGCGCGCTGCACGCTGCTCCTCCAAGCTCGCGGACTACCGCGCGAGGGCTCGAAGACAGCTCTCCCGACGCTGGGGAGTCGGCGGGGCCCAGGGGCCTCTAGGGAGCCGGGAACCGGGAAAGGGGGACAGGGGAACCCCGGGGCGCCAGGAAACCCGCCAAGTGGCGGGCCAGCAGCCGAGAGGCGCAGGAGACTCACCTTTCCGCAGCTCCCGCTCCCACACGGTGACGATGGGCCGCGAGTGCTTGCGGTGGTGGATGAGCCACAGGGACAAGGTCTGCACGCTCTGCTGCGAGTTGCTCAACTCCGACAGCTTCTTCTCCAGCGCCGCCTCAGAGAAAGCGGACATCCCTCCAAAACCGCGTTCACGCCGTCCCACGCGGTGGGGCCAAGGGGAGGAGAGTTTCGCCGCGCTTGTCGCGGCCTCGCCCCCTCACCCCACCCTTCCCCACGCCCTCACCACCGACGCCGCTACATCCAAGTCCCTCCGCAAACCAGCAAGATGGCGTCCGGCCGGCAGTGACGTCACGGCCGGCCCACCCCGCCCCGCCCGCTACAAGCCCTGGGAAAGGAGGTGCAGGCGAGAGGCGGGACCACGGGGCGGAAGGGGTAGGGCCGAAGCTTGTGCCTGGGAAGTGGGCGGGGACAGGACCAAAGGCAGGGCTTGTGTTTGTTGGGCCTAGAATCCTTTTGGGGAACACTGTCTCAGCAAAGTAAGCTGTTATTACACGTAACATGGGTGGGCACATTGATTTAAATTGGTGCAGCCACTTTGGAAGACTATTTGCATGATTATTACATTGAAAAGTGTTCCATTATCTCAGCTATTCAGGAGGCTGAGGCAGGAGCATCGCAAACTCAAGGCTAGTCTATGCATCTTAGGGAGACCCTGTCTTAAAATTTTAAAGGGCTGGCGTTGTAACCAGATAATAGAGCGCTTGCCTAGCATGCATAAGGCCCAGGGTTTAATCCTCATTGTTGAAAAAAAAACAGTATAAGCCACACTGGTGGCATGTGCCTATGTCCCAGCCACTCAGGAGTTCGAAGACAACCTGGGAAACATAGCAAGACCATGTTATAAAAAAGGTGGTGGGGGGGGGGATACACCAAAAGGACTGGCTGGGAGTGTAGCTCAGTGATACAGCATGCTTTCCTTGTGTGAGGCCCTGGGATCAATCCCCAGAAACAAAAATGAATAAATTAATCACAATCCACTGGTCGGTCTGTGGAAATTTTGAGGTCTAAGCCAGATGCTGGGGATAGTATTCCCAAGGGGTCCACGTGATTTGACATAGGTTTGGCTGGTTTTCTCCAGGCTCAGCCATTGCCTACTCCCCATATTGAGTTACCCATCACACCTGTGAGCTCTGCCTTCCATCACTGCTGCATGGCCCTGTGTGCTGAACACTATTGTCAACACCAAGTTTCTTGAAATCAAGAAGCCAGGCAACATAGTTTTTGTGTCCTTGACTTTGCTCATCCCTACTTCTGGGACTACCTGCCCATCTCTACATATTATTCCTGTTCCCAGGGGAGACTACAAAAAACAAATCCATTAATACTTCCAGAAGCACATGGCCATGATTCTCCTGGCCTTTTTCTTGTACTCTGAACATTTGCTCTTGAATGTTTTGTCTACATGGATAGCAGTCATGAGCTTTTTGTATGTGTGTGTGTGTGTGAGAAAGGCAGACAGATAGACAGATATCCTGGTGACACACATGGACATGGAAGCCATACTTTTGCACAAGACTCTGAGAAAGAAATGGCTCTAGGCTAACCCCAAGCCCTTCTCTTCCCCTCAGATAGCTGGAGTCATACGTCTGCACCTCATCTTCAGCCTCAGCAACATAATTTGTTTCTCAGGTGTTCTGGATCAGATTCCAGACCCAGAATTATATAAAAAGAAACAAGATTCAGAAAAAAAATTAAAATATAAATAAATAATATGCACCTTCTGTGGAAATTCACTAATTGCTGTCAATGCTAGAGAAAAAACAGTATGTTTGCACCCAGAGTTATATGCTAGGTGTTTGATCCAGCATAGTAATAGTGAAGAGTTGGGACATTCACATTAGGTAAATGGATAAATATAACACATCCATGTTGCAGAGTACACATAGCAGTCTATAAGATGAATAAATCACAGCTATGATAGATTTGGGGTTTTTTTAACTTGCATAAACAAAAGTATAATATAACATTTAAGTATGTATTTTATATGAATTCACAAGTATCTGAATGACAAATGGACTGGAAGAATACATTATCACATTAATAGTTGTCTCAGGGAGAGAATCAAATGGAACCCTTAAACTGTGTCTATATACGTAGATATAAAGTACTGGGGATGGAACCCAGGGTGCTTTACCATCCAGCTACATCCCCAGCCCTTTTTGTATTTTTATTTTGAAACAGGGTCTCCCTAAGTTATGCAGGCTGGCCTTGAACTTGCAGTCCTCCTGCCTCAGCTGCCAAGTCACTGGGACTATAGGCTATATTTTCATTTTTTATGATAATAATATGTTCATGTATTACTCATATAGTTGAATTTAATCTCAGGGTGCTGGGATAGTAACTCAGTGGTGCAGCACGTGCTTTGCATGCACAAGGCCCTAAATCCAATCCTCAGGAATGCAAAAAAAAAATTAATTTTAAAAAATCTCATCATTAATCCATCACAGTTTGGCTTGGTATTTGCCCTATGGTAATTCAAAAAGGACACCAAAAAATGAACATTGTCACATTCTAAATATCAACACAAGAAACTTCTGGAAAGGTAGTGAGAAACCACAGAAATTCCTAAGCCAGTTTTTGAGAAGTACTGTTCAAAAACTTTGCACCAAGCATGCATCAATACGTTTATTCAACTGTTTGGTTGTAAGTACAGTTTATCTTGCCCATTTTTAATGACAATAACTTGAAAAGTTCAAAGAGAAGAGATGAAGTAAGGCTCCTTTCTCCTTCTCTCACTTCAATGAGTGAGACTCCTTCTAACTCCTTCTCTCATGTCCATTCCTGGGTCATCCTATCGTTTCCCCATTGTATATCCCTGTTTATCCAGTTCATTTAGTCTAGTTTTGAAACTTAACACAGTCTGAGTTTAACCTACCTATCTTCAGAGATCTAAAAATACCTTTAACACTATTCCCTTCCATAAGCTCTCTAACCACCAAAATTGCTACTTATCATCTCCCAATTTGTGTCTTCACCTGTGATTCCAATTCTTCCCACTGTCTTCCTATAGCAATTGTACCTGAACTTTAAAAACCACCTTAAATTCCCACCCAATCCAATGCATGTAAGATTCTCTTCCTGTATTGTTTATTGATTTGTTTTCCTTAGTTTGCATTTAAGCTACTCATCTATGCTATTTATAATTGAGTATATGTTCTCCCCCCATTCCCAGGTAGATTTTACTCTCAGTGACTCCATCAAAGCATCAACTCTTAGGTCATCCTTGGTTTGCAGTCTGACTTGGCTCTGAACTCCAACAATATTCTGTACATGAGTTTTTCTGCTTCATCCTGTTAGATCTATACTTACCAACATTGTTACTGATTGCTGTGTTTTCAAAATGTCTATTATAACTGTTTTCAATACTTATGATTAATTTTCATACCTTATCTCCAAATTAAAAAGAAGATAAAATTATCTTTATTCACAGAAGATATGCCTTTATTTCATATCTTTAGTGACTCAGGAGGCTGAAGCAGGAAAATCACAAGTTTGAAGCCAGTCTTAGCAACTTAGCAAGACCCTGTCTCAAAATAAAATAAAAAGGACTGTTGGTGTGACTCAATGGTAGAGGTCTCTGAGTTCAACCCCAATACTCTCCCCGCCACACACAAAGATATAGAAATCTTAATCCACAAAAAAAATTAGAGCTAATAAACAAATTCAGCAAAATAGCAGGATATAAGATCAACACACAATATACACTAGTAACAAATTTTGAAAATGTAATTAGAAAACAATCTCATTTATAAAAACACCAAAAATAATAAAATACTGAGGAATACATTTAACCAAGGAGGTACATCACCTATTTGGAGAAAATTACAAAACATTGGTAAAGCCTGGGAATATACTTCTGTTATGGGGCACAACTTAAGAAGAGACCTATCACCACTGAGAAGTTCAAATTTGAGAGTCTTTATTAAGCCAGCTGGCTGACTGTCTCACACAATGCCCCAAAAATGGCTATTGGGAGAACATCCCTGACCACAGGGGTTCTTATACCAAAAATCACATCAATCATAAATGTCTGTTGCTATGATTCAAAATTACAAACTTAGGTCATGAAATCATCAGCAGAGGGGGAAGTGGATCAAAATGATCTTACTTAGGTACAGGTTAAAGAACAGTTACTAACTTCTAGACAATCACTATCGATATGATGCTTTGGTTAAGAAAAAGAGAACAATTTTTTATCATATAAAACTTGTCATTTTGCATTGTTAAACATGTCATGCTAAGTAACTGATGATGGGTACTGATGATGGGTTCCCATGGGAGAAGCATTTCCTATGTAACATGGAGTCTCAGAACAAAATGGAATCTGATTAGTCATTGCCTATATAGTCTGGCCTGTAACATTTCCATGGAGCCAAATCTGTCAGCCCATCACACCACCATGGTAAAGCATTTGCCTAGCATGTGTAAGGCTCCACATCTAAAAATAAAAAAAAAAAAAGTGAAAGAAAGAAATTAAAAACCTAAGTTTTTAAGTAAAAAGACACCCAATGATTATAGATTTATGATGAAATGGAAAAAACTGATGCCAAAATTCTTATAGAATTGCATTGAACCTCAAAAACCTTAAACAATCTTGAAAAAGAAATACAAAGTTGAAGGACTCACTTTCTTTTTTTCTTTTTTTTTTTTTTTTTTGACCAGGGATTGAACCCAGAGGAACTCAACCACTGAGCCACATCCCCAGTCCATTTTACATTTTATTTTGAGACAAGGTGTTGCTAAATTGCTTAGGGCCTCACTAAGGCTGAGGCTGACTTTGAACTCACGATCTTCCTGCCTTAGCCTCCGGAGCCACTGGGATTATAGGTGTTTGCCATCTTCCCGGGAAGGACTCCCATGTTCTGATTTCAAAACTTACTTCAAGGCTTCAGTAATCACACTGTTTTCAGTGTGATATATTATTCAGTTATAAAAAGGAATTAAATAATAACAAATCCTGTGAGATAAGTAAATCTCAAAAAACATTATGCTAAGTAAAAGAAGCCATTCACAAAAGATCACATATTTTGATTCCATTTATATAAAATATTCAGAATAGGCTAATTCAGAAACAGAAAGTGATTGCCATAGTGAAGGAAGAACAGGGAGGGACTGCTTAATGGGCACGTCTTTGCGGGGAGTGATAAAAACATTTCAGAACTAGATAGAAGCGACAACTGCAAAGTATTGTGGATACAGTGAACACCCGTGACATATACACTTTAAAATGGTTTATTTTGAGGCCTGGGTTGTGGCTAAGTGGTAGAGCACTTGCCTAGCACATGTGAGGCCCTAGGTTCGATCCTCAGCGCCACATAAAAATAAATATATAAAATAAAGGTTTTGTGTCCCTCTACAACTAAAAAACTTAAAAGTAATAAAAAATTTAAAAATGCTTAATTCTGTTCTGTGAATTTTACTGCATACAAAAGGAAAAGAGAAGGAGGAAGAGGGGGAGGAAGAGAAGGAGGAAAAAAGGAAGAAGGAGAAGAATAAAAGGAGGAGGAGGAGGTGGAAGAAGAAGGTGGCAGCTAATAGGAATGATAAGTTTACTTTAGTTCCCAAAATATGTGTTTATTTGGGGATTGAACTCAGGGCCTCACATATGCCAAGTGCATGCTCTACCACTGAGCTACACCCTCAGTCACATTCTTCAAATTTTAATTAACCCAAAATTGTTATGAGGGCTCAAATTTAGATAAAAGTTTTTTAAAATCCAGGGATGGTAGTGCACACCTGTAATCCCAACAGCTCAGGAGGCTGAGACAGGACCATCACAAATTTGAGGCCAGCCTCAGCAATGTAGCAAGGCCCTGTCTCAAAATAAAAAATAAAAAGGGCCGGGATGTGACTCAGTGATAAAGCCCCCCTGGGTTGAATCCCCAGTACCAAAACAAACAAACAAAACAAAAACAAAAACAAAACAAAAAAACCCTGAGAAGCTAAAAGAGTTCAGTCTTTCTAAATTAAGCAATGTTTAAGTATATTAATATGCAAACTTTTCAAAGATGCTGTACTTCTTAGTTTAAAAGAAGCATATAAATGTTAATATAAAAGAACTGTACAATAGTATCCTAAGGAAATGTTAGTTACAGGTGTCCCTGTTTAAATATCCTTGTCAACTGGTGAGAGGTATCATATATTTTATGAACTAAATTAAAGGACTTGGGTTTTAAAATAATCTTGTTATGCATGTTAGTATTCTCAGAATAACCATAATCTAGTTCTCAATAAACTTTTCTACTCTATCTACTCTGATAAACCTGGTAAACATAATCAATTAGGGAAAGCAGTTTAGTCTTCTTAAAAATTTTTTGTTCTTTTTAGTTTTACATGACAGTAGAATGTATTTTGACATATCATATATACATGGAGTATAACTTCCCATTCTGTAGTTGTACATGATGTGGAGTTACACTGGTCATGTATTCATATATGAACATAGGAAAGTTATGTTCAATTCCTTCTACTGTCTTTCCTGTTTCCATCCCTTCTCCCTTTCCTTCATTCTCCTTGGTCTAATCCAAAGTACTTCTGTTCTTCCCTTCAGGCACCACCCCACCTCCATTGTGAGTCAGCATCCACATATCAGAGAGAACATTTGACCTTTGGTTTTGGGGGACTAGCTTATTTCAGTTAACATGATAGTCTCCAGTTCAATCCATTTACCAGCAAATGCCATAATTTCATTCTTCTTTAAGGCTGAGTAGTATTCCATTGCGTATATGTATCACATTTCTTTATCCATTTATCTGTGGAAGGGTACCTAGGCTGGTTTGCTAGCTTAGCCAGTTTAGTTTTATTACCAATTCACCAACAGATGTAAACTGCCACTGTCCTTACCAGCCACCTAATTACGTTTTCCATGATCTTAGACAAGGAATTTTTAGGTTCTGGAGAAGATTAAAGGAAAACCTTAATGGAAAGGACTTAAGCAACTTCTATTATGTACTAAAATGGCATAAACCTATAGAGTATCGATATAACATTAGCTTTTCAAGGTAGAACATATGCTGTCTTAAAAGAAAAATGTTATAATTACATCCTTACAGAAGTCTCTGGACTTTTTAATACGACTAAAAAGGTTCCAGGAAACAAATAAATCAGGAAATTAGGTATTCTGACTGATACTCTAATCCACACAAATATATCCATTATTACATCAGATGATTTAACAGCTCATTTTTCAACAAAAGGACTAAGATGTCTTGGCTTTAATTAAGCAACAGATAGCGTTCTTTACACAACCTTCTTTTGTTTCTTTCTCTGTTTTTTTTCCTACACAACCTTTCTGATCAATGGACTTTTTTTTTTTTTTTTAAATGATGCTGGGGATTGAACCCAGGGGGCCCCCAGCTCTGGACTCTTGACAATGAAGAATTTCACAGAATGAATTTCACAGAATATGACCTGAAGGCTGCCATTAAGTAAAATGGGAAACTGCAAGTAAGAAATAACCTAAGTTGCTGTCAGCTAGGCTTTAATGTCCACAACAAAAACATATTCTCGGAGGATATCAACAATAATCAGAGAAGCCCATTCTGCGACTGCAGTGGAGAAAGACAGTCAAGGCCACCCTAACACCATAAAATAATTAATATAGTGTGAATGACCCCAGTGCCTTTACAAACCTCTAGATCTACCTTAAACCTATAGCCCTCCACATAAAAATTACCAAAGCTTTACCCAATCACCAAATTACCCCTGCTTCTGACTGCATCAATCTACAACTCATGCCACCATCCCTATAATCTCCTTAGAGCCCCTCAACATAAGCTCAAATCTTATAATAAACATTTCCCTATTCACTCTTTTCACTCTTTTTTTTTTTTTTTGGTACCACAGATTGAACCCAGGGACACTCATCCTCCTCATCCTCACCCTCACATTCCCAGTCCTTTTTCTTTTTTCTTTTTTTTTTTTTTGGTACTGGGAATTGAACTCCACCACTAACCCACATCCCCAGCCCTGTTTTGTATTTTCTTTAGAGACAGGGTCTCACTGAGTTGCTTAGGGCCTCACTAAGTTGCTGAGGCTGACTTTGAACTCGAGATCCTCCTGCCTCAGCCTCCCAAGTGCTGGGATTACAGGCATGCGCCACCACTCCCGGCCCCGGTCCTTTTTAATTTTTCTAAATTTTGAGACAGGGTCTCATTAAATTGCATAGGGCCTTGCTATTGCTCAGGCAGTCTTTGAACTTGAGATCCTCCTGACTCAGCCTCCTGAGCCACTGGGATTACAGGCCTGTGCTGCTGTGCCTTTTTGTTCTTTTTATTTTGTTTCAGTTACTTAAGGACTCACTAAATTGCCAAGCCTGGCCTTGAATTTACAATCCTCCTGCCTCAGCCTTCAAAGTAGCTGAGATGTGCCACCATACCTAGTATTTCCTTTTACAAATTGGTTTGAATCAATAAATGAGAGGATAAACAAAATGAAGTTTATACATCTAATAGAAAATTATTCAGTTAATAGATGTTACCACATGGGTGAACTTCAAAAACATGGTAAGTGAAATAATCCAGCCTCAAAAGGACAAATATTGCAGGATTCCACTTATATAAGATAAGTACAGTAGGCAAATTCATTGGGACAGAAAGTAGATAGGGGTTACCAAGGGAAGGGAGGGAATAGGAAGTTTTTTAATGGGTAGAAAGTTTCTGTGTGGGATGATGAAAAAGTTCTGCAAACAGATAACAATAGTGGTTGTGAATGCATTTGCTATCACTGAGTTGTACGTTTTTAAATAATTAAAATGACAAATTTTATGTTATTTATACTCTACTACAAAAAAAAGCCTGATTTCAATTTTTATTATAGAAAATTTCTAGAATATACAAAAGTTAAAAGTACATGAAAGGCTGGGGGTGTAGCTCAGTGATAGAGGGTTAGCCCAGCATACACAAGGCTGTGGGTTTGAGCCCCAGCACTGGGAACACACACACACACACACACACACACACATATACACACAGTGACTCTCTCTGTGCCCATCACCAGTTTCAACAAGTATCAACTCCTGGCCAAACTTTTCTACATGACTCTCCTACTGGATTATTTCACAACAAATTTCAGATGTTATATCATTCCATCTATCATTCAGAGTTTTAAATCCATAATAAATTAAGCTTTTTAGCCAGGCACAGTGGCACATGCCTGTAATCCCAGCACTTGGGAGGCTGAGGCAGGAGGATCGTGAGTTCAAAGCCAGCCTCAGCAACTTAGCGAGGCCCTATGCAACTCAGTGAGACCTTGTCTCTAAATAAAATACAAAATAGGGCTGGGGATGTGGCTTAGTGTTCATGTGCCCCTGGGTTCAATCCCCAGTACCAAAAAAAATAAATTAATGAATTAATTAAGCTTTTTTTTTTTTTTTTTTTTTTTTTGTACTAGGGGATTGACTCAGGGGCGCTTTTCCACTGAGCTACATCCCCAATCCTTCTTATTTTTTATTTTGAGGCAATCTTGTTACCAGAGGCTTGGTCCTTATCCCCAGTTCCAATCCAATAATGAGGACATTATTCTTGACAAAAGGAAAAAGATGTTTTATTGCTTTGCTAACAAAGGAGAAACACAGGGAACCCCTGGCCCAGAGTCTGTGATTCGGACCATCAGGGGGAGCAGAGGGCTTTTAAAGAGGTGACTCAAAGGCTATATTCCAGGTGGACCCTGTCAGGGGTCATAATTCACTTGTAGCCTTGAAAGATAGCCATCCTTGACGTCTGAATTACTTCATTCCTGTGGTGTATATGCTCAAGGACAGATAACTTGGCCTCTACAGGAAGAAGAAAGGTAATCTTGCTTCCCCCAAGATTAGGGAAAGGGAGAGGGGAAAAAAGAAAGAAAGAAAAAAAAGTTAGGTTTAAAAAAAGCCACAGTAGCAGGGCCTGGTGGCGCACGCCTGTGCTCCCAGCACTTAGGAGGTTGAGGCACGAGGATCATGAGTTCAAAGCCAGCCTCAGCAACTTAGAGAGGCCCTAAGCAACTCAGTGAGACCCTGTCTCTAAATAAAATATAAAATAGGGCTAGGGATGTGGCTCAGTGGTGGAGTGCCCTGGGTTCAATATCCCATTCCAAAATTTAAAAAAAGCCACAGTGACAAAGCAGCAAAGTTAAGTCCAAAGCATAAGTGAAGCATTGTTACAATCTCACTAAATTGCTTAGGGCCTCTCTAAATTGCCAAGTCTGGCCTCAAACTTGCAATCCTCCTGCCTCAGTCTCCCAAGTCCCTGGGATTACAGAAGTATGCCATTCACTGTGCCTGACTTTAATCAATTTTTTACAAGGAATTTGTATTTTTCATTTAAAACCCAGCTCAGATACCAACTCCTCTTTAAAACCTTTCCCTGGCTGGTCACAGTGGTGCGTGACTATAATCCTAGGAGCTCAGGAGGCCGAGGCAAGAGGATTGCAAATTCAAAGCCAGCCTTAGCAATTTAGTGATTCCCTAAGCAACTTAGAGAGATCCTGTCTCAAAATAAAAAATTAAAAAAAAAAGTGGTGCTGGGGATGTGACTCAGAGGTTAAGCACCCCTGGGTTCAATCCTCTGTACAAAAACAAACAAAAAATTCCCCATTACCCCCAGAGTCATCATTATGTACTCCTTCCTCTGTATCTATGACTCTTCCCCTCCCTCTTAAACAGGGTTTCTCAAACATTGATTGGCATGATTGAGGCAGATATGTGATATTTTGATGTGTGCTATGGTTTGAATATGTCTCCCAAATGTTCATGTGTTGGAAACTCAGCCTCCAAATTCATTTGGAGGCTGGGTCTTTAGAAGGTAGTTAGTATTAGATGATGTCACGAAGGAACCTATGTTATTATTGTTATTTTTTAAGAAGAGAAAGTGAGACCTAGGTGTGCATTGCTATTTCGTGCCCTCCACCATGTTATCATGCAGCAAGAAAGCCTTCATTATATGCCAAGCAGATGGTGGCACAATGCTTTTGAACTTCCCATCCTTCTATACTTTGAGCCAAATAAACTTCTATTATTTATACAATACCCAATCTTGGGTTTTTTATTGTAGCCACAGAAAATGAACTGAGTAGGAGGTTGTCCTGTGTATTATAGGATGTTTAGCACCATCCTGCCTTCTACTGACTAGATGTAAGCAGTAAACTACTCCCCTTTCCTTGTGACAATCTAAAAATGTCTCCAGGCCTGGCCAAATGTCCCATGGTGGTGGTGGGTCCATCACCCCCAGTGAAGATTACTTAAAGCTGCCCTAACGAATTGTACTTGCACAGATGTTTGTTTCCATATCTGTCTCTGTTTCTAAGATCTGAAAGGATTAGGACATCCATTCTTTCATGGTAGTGCAGCTAGTGTCTGGTTCTTGCTGGGAACATCATAGGAAGCAGACAGAAGGCCAGTGAGCTTTGGCAGATCTTCACAGATTGCCAGCCTTTCATGTGCTTAATCACTTCTACAATATCACAATCATTATCCCTCCAACCTCTGTTAAAAAGTCAAGTCACTGAAACTCGTCTCCCCACAGGGGGACTGCTTTTGTCACAGTTCTTTTGGCAGTAAAACTGCTTACTCTCTGACTTTACCCCACATTTCCATCTCCATCCTCTGAAGGCTTAAAAAATCAGCCTAACTCATTAGGTGGGGATGTAGTCCAGTGGCAGTGTACTTGCCTAACATGCGTGTGCAAGGCCCTGAGTTCAATCCCCAGGACTGTTCCCCTTCCTCCAAATAATGAGCCTAATTTTACTAGTGCACAATGGCCCTAAGATACACGAACACCATCATTATACTCAGTCATTCAGCTGTTTACCAAAGTTGTATTTGAAAAAGAGGAAAGCCACCCCTGACAAGGAGAACTGGCCTGGCTCCCTCAGCTTACCTTCTGTGATGTCAGGGGATGATCTGACATTCACAGATAGGCCATGGTGTTTTCCTGATGAAAATGCTTTCACAGAATACCTGCATCAGACAAGCCCACTCTATGATCTTGAAAATGTTATATGAACAAAACAAAAACAAAACCACTTCAAAAGTCTTATCTAGGCACACACATACCAAAACAAGGTGAGTATGTAAATCACAAAATTTCCAAATGTCCTTCTCCCCACTGATATAGCTGCTGCTTCTTTCTTCTTCCCTCCTTCTAAGATGGGGCAAAGGACAGGTAATCAGGGTAGACAGTAAATGATCCAGTTAGAAAGATGAGAGCTGATTATCGAAGAAAAGGAACTGGGTTGTTAACACCTCCAATTGCATTTCCCTGCTCAACCGGTTGCTAACACCAGACACCAGAGATCGGAACTTACCAACACAGGCGATTACCTCCTTGGCGGCTCCTTCCAGCCCTTAGGCACCTGTGCTTAGGAAAAAGAGAAGGTGGGGGAGGGGGAATCTGGGATCTTTAAAAAGGTAAGACACACCCTTTCCTGTGGGCACCTTGCTCTGGGCCCCCTTCTCTCAGGAGAAGACTGCTATCTCTGTTTTCTTTCTTTCTTTCTTTCTTTCTTTCTTTCTTTCTTTCTTTCTTTCTTGGAATCTTAAGGTACTGTTTTATTTAGTCTGTAAAATCTTCACTAAAATATTTTAGTCAGGTTGTAATTTTAAAATTTGTTCATATCAGTTATACATATCAGTAGAACACATTCTGACACATCATACATAAATGGAGTATCTTCTCGTTCTTCTAGTTGTACATAATGTACGATCACACCAGCCGTATGGTCATACATGGGTATTAATGTCCCATTCATTTTGCTATCCTTCCTATCCCTATAGCCCTCCCTCCCTTCACTCCCCTCTGACTAATTCAAAGTAGCCTTATGCTTCCCTAGAACCTCCCCCTCCCCTTATTGTGAATTAACATCCACATATCAGAAAGAACAATCAATCTTTGGTTTTGGGGATTGGCTTATTTCACTTAGCATGATAGTCTCCAGTTCCATCCATTTACCAGCAAATTCCATAGTTTCATTTTTCTTTAAGACTGACTAATATTCCATTGTGTATATATACCACCTTTTCTTTATCCATTCATCTGTTGAAGGGCACTTAAGTTGGTTCCATAATTTAGCTATTGTGAGTTGAGCTGCTGTAAACATTGATGTGGCTGTGT
>JAJEJO010005530.1:159615-190586 GCA_020662805.1 Glaucomys volans | reverse complement strand
TTGTATTTTATTTAGAGACAGGGTCTCACTGAGTTGCTTAGGGCCTCACTAAGTTGCTGAGGCTGGCTTTGAACTTGAGATCCTCCTGCCTCAGCCTCCCAGGTGCTGGGATTACAGGCGTGCACCACCACGTCTGGCTTAAAATTTTATTTTTTTAGTTTTCATTTTTCCCAAAAAGAAATGGTCCAAGGAATCCGGGCGTGGTGTCACACGCCTGTAATCCCAGCACTTGGGAGGCTGAGGCAGGAGGACTGTGAGTTCAAAGCCAGCCTCAGCAAAGGCAAGGCCCTAAGCAACTTAGTAAGATCCTGTCTCTAAATAAAATACAAAATAGGGCTGGGGATGTGGCTCAGTGGTGGAGTGCCCCTGGGTTCAATCCCCAGGACCAAAACAATTAAAAAAATAAAATTTTAAAAATAAAAATTTACTTTCTTATATACCATGCAATTTGCCTATTTACCTCATTTCCTGGGTGCCTATTTTTACTAGAATGAAATCTTCAAAAGAGTAGGAATTTGGGTGTATTTTGCCAATTAACAGAATACTGCATAGAACAGTGTGTGGTCAATAGCAGGAGCCCAATAAGAAGTAGTTGAATTATGGTCTTCAGATCTGTCACAATGTTGGCTTCACATCTAGGAACATGTTTCTTTGGCAACATTTCCCTAAAATGATCAGGGTATGTTCTAGCCAAGTCTTGGAGTATTAAGATGACTTTTCTTGGTTTATAGCCTGGCATTTTATGGTGTGGCTCAGCAAGCCCAACCTGTTTGGCAGGTATATGTAAGCAGCTACCTCATTCTTCCCTATCCAGAACCGTGCACTTTACCTATGAATTGAAGAAAAAAAAAATCCATGGCTAACCAACCCTCTATAGCTCAGGACATATGCTACATCTCCAATAATGGAACCCCACTCCTCAACGGGAATAGAGAAAAGGACATCAGACCTCAGACTGGGACACCTCTTTTAAGATAGGGATGCCTGGTCTAATTCCCTAATTTTTCAGCTTTGAAGTCTGGTAGACAGGAGTTCAAGTCTTGGACTGGGGATGTAGCTCAGTGGTAGAGTGCTTGCCTAGCAGGCATGAGGTCCTGGGTTTGATACCCAGCATTAGAAAAAAAAGGGGGGGGTTCAAGCTTTGTATAGGCACAAAAATCAAATAACCTCACTGAACTTTATTTTTTTCACCTGTAATATCAACCTAATAAGATCTATATTATTGTGATATATTGTGAGGCTGTTATCAGAACTAGAGAGAACTATGTTGTGGACTACAGTAGGCCTTACTAAATGCTATAAAGATGTTTTAAATTCATAATCCCTTCCCACTTGCCAAGCATTTTGGAATAAGATGAAGGAGTAAAGAGTTTATTTTTAAGGAAAACTCTTTACAATAAAAAAGAAAAACTACAATACTTGTCCTTTTGTGTTTGGGTTATTGCACTTAGACTTATATTTTCAAGATTCATCCATACTACAATTTTACTTTATTTATTTATTTAAATTTTTTTTTGGTTGGTGGTGCTAGGGATTGAATCCAGGGCCTTGTGCTTGCAAGGCAGGCACTCTATCAACTGAGCTATATCCCCAGCCCCTATTTAAAAATTTTTTTTAGTTGTCCATGAACCTTTACTTTATATTTTTATATGTAGTGCTGATAATTGAACCCAGTGCCTCACACGTGCTCGGCAAGTGTTCTACCACTGAGCCACAACCCCAGCCCACAATTTCATTTTTAAATTGCATTTTTTCTCACCAGACTGAAATCCTGTGATATTTACTATTTTATGTCACGAAAAGTTTACCTGCATCTTTTTCCATGACCACTTAATTCATATCTGTGGCCCTTTCTTCTATCCAAGAATAGAAAATATTTTTACATTTATTCAAACATTTGGATCCATCAGCAGCACTTGAAGTTCTCTTCACATAGATCTTGAATAACTGTGTTAAATCAAACTGTCAAATCATCCCCTTGATTTGTAAAATTCCAAGTGGTGTTGAAATTCCACAAGGAGGCAGACTAGTTCCATTAAATTTGGCTTACTGCAAAAATTTAAATGCATTCTAAATGTGTTGTATACTCTTAATGGAATATTAGTCAGCTTTAAAAAGGAATGATATTCTGACATGTGCTACACATGGATGAATGAATTTCTTTCTTTTTTTCCTTTTCTTTTTTTGTACCAGGGACTGAACCCAGAGATACTTAACCATTGAGTCACATCCCCAGCCATTTTTATTTTTAATTTTGACACAGTGTCTTTCTGAGTTGCTTAGGGCTTTTGCCAATTGCTGAGACTGGCTTTGAACTCGTGATTCCTCCTGCCTCAACCTCCTGAGCTGCTCGGATTATAGGAGAATGCCATCATGCCCAGAGGATGACTGTACCTTGATGAAATTACACTAAGTGAGTTGGATGCAGTGGTGCATGCCTGTAATCCCAGCAGCTCAGGAGGCTGAGACAGGAGGAATCAAGAGTTCAAAGCAAACCTCTGCAAATAGTGAGGCCCTAAGCAACTCAGCAAGACCCTGTCTCTAAATAAAAATATAAGCTATAAGCACCCTGGGTTCAATCCAGGGGGAAAAAAAAAGTACACTAAGTGAAATACACCAGTCACAAAAGATAGCATATTCCACTTACATGAGGTACTTAAAGCAGTTAAATTCAGAGACAAAGTACAATGGTGTTTGCCAGGGGCTGTATAAATGGGGAGTTACTGCTTAATGGATATGGAGTTTCAATTTCAGAAGATAAAAAAGTTCTGGATATGAATGGTGGTGATAGTTGCACAACAATGTGAAGGAACCTAATGCCACTGAATCTACACTTTAAAAAAATGGTTAATGTAGGTACATTTTATGGTGCATATTTTACAGCAATAAAAATTAGGTAAAAAAAAAAAGAGAAATTTATAAACAATATTAAAGTCTCCCTCTTGACTATATATCTTTTTAAAAATCTGAGTATATACCCACATCCATGCATAAATTACTTGATGTTATAAACTGTATTCTTAAGAGAGAAAAATCTACTTCATCTTTTTTAGGAAAAATTTTTTCTTTGCACTAGAGTTCCATAAGCTTTACTTATGGATAAATTTGTGTAACCAGCACTAAAATCAGGATAACAGAATGGTTCCATTATCCCGAAAAGCACTTTATAATGCTGTCTCCAACATTAACTCTGGGAAACCACTGATCTGTTCTACCCATCATACTATCATTTCCAAAATCTCATATAAATGGAAACTTCCAACATGTAAACTTTTGAGTCTGCCTTCTTTCACTGAGTGAAATGCCATGCCTGTGACCTGGCAGCTGTTGTCTGTATCAGTAGTTCACTGTTTAATATGTTGTAGTATTGCAGTACACAAATACACCACAGTGTTGTTTATCCATTCAGCTGCTGAAGGACATTTGGGTGCTTTCCAGCATCTGATGATTGTGAACAGAACTGCTATACAGGTTTTTGTGTAAATTTAAGTTTTAATTACTCTAAGGTAAACACAAGGAGAGGGATTGCTGGGTGATAATGCAGGAAGGTGTTTACCTGAGTTAGAAATTACCAAATTGCTTTCCCACCAGCAATGTATGAATGTTCAGTTCCTCCACATCTTTGCCAGAATCAGCTTTTCTCTAAAAAGATCTTACTGAATTTTGATTGAAATGGAAACATTTATTATGTTGAGTTTTTCCAATCAATGAACATGATATGTTAGCATTTTTGTGTGTATGTGTCGCTGGGGATCCAACCCAGGAACTGGAACTTGCTAAGCAAGCGTATTATCTCCTTTGTCTCCTAGCTACATACTGCTCTGGAATTAGTTTTTGGAACTGGGGATTGAACCCATGGGTGCTCAACTACTGAGCCAGGTCCCCAGTCCTTTTTATTTTTGATTTTGAGGCAGGGTCTCACTAAGTTGCTTAGGGCATCACTAAGTTGCTGAGACTGGCCTTGAACTTGTGATCCTCCTGCGTCGCTGGGATCACAGGCCTGTGCCACCATGCCTAACTGGATTTTCGTTTTTAAATTTTTAAATTTAATTTAAAAATTTTTAAATTTTTCAGTTCCTAATTGTTCATTTTGTGTGTTCTTTGTATCCTGCACAATGCTAAACTCAGTAGTTCTAGGAAGGTTTTTTTTTTTTTTTTTTTTTTTTTGCCCAAATTGGGACAAAACCCAGGGCCCCATGTTTGCTAAGCAAGCAATTTACCAGAGTTAATATCCATAGCCATCCCGGGGATTTTCTGTATAATGTCATCATGAATAACAACAATTTATTCCTTTATCCAGCTTGCATGCATTTAAAAATTTTGGGAGGTGATTGGACCTAGGGGCACTTTATCACTGAGCTACATTCCCAGCCCTTTTTATTTTTTTGAGACAGTGTCTCACCAAGTTGTTGAGGCTGACCCCTAACTTGGGATCCTCCTGTGTCAGCCTCCTGATTAGTACTTTTTTGCCTTATTTCAATGACTAGAATTTACAGCACGATTATTGAAAATGATGGGTGGGAGTGGACATCCTTACCTTTTATCTGCTTTTAGAGGGAAAGCAGTTCTCTTTTACTAGTATGATGTTAGCTATGGTTTACTGAGGTTTTTTTTTCCCCTTAATCATAAATGGTTACCTTTTATCAAATTTTTTTTCTGCATTGATGATCATGAGTTTTTTTTTTTTTTTTTTTGGTGTTCAGTTTTCTTCTATTAGCCTTGTCAGGTTTTTATATCAGGGTAATGTTGTCCTCATAAAAGGAGTTGGGAAGTGTTCCCATCTCTTCTTTACAAAGATCATTTAATACTGGTATTACTCTTCTTTACATATTTGATAGAATTCACCAATGAAATCAGGAATTTTATTTTTCAGAGGCTAACTATAAATTGTTTCTTTTAGTAGTTACAGTAATTATGTTGCTTATTCATCTTGGACAAGTTTTAGTAATGTGGTTTTTGAAGAATTGGTCCATTTGATCTAAGTTGCCAAATTTATATAAAGTATGCTCTTATCCTTCTATTTTGAACCGAATAAAAATGAAAATGCAACATATCAGGATTTGAGGAACGCAGCTAAAGCAGTGTTTAGAAGGACATTTATAGTATTAAGATGCTTACATTAAATACTTCAAATCAATATTCTAAGCTTCTGGTTGAAAACAAAAAGCAACAAATTAAATACAAAAATAATTTGAATATATTAAAAATAGAATGAAACAAGCTTGAGAAGATGCTTAGATAAATCTATAGGTGAGCTAATTAAAAGAAACCTGTTTTCAAATATATAGGCTGCTTTAATGATTGTGGGATTCTGTTTGTCCCCTTTTTTATTCAAGATATCTTTGTGCCTTTCCTATCAGTTTAACAATTCCCTCTCCCTCAAACATCAGTTTTTGATCCAGATCCTATAGCTCCTTTATTTTCCTCTCATTTCTATTCTCCTACAAAGCTACAGGAAATAACTGCTTAAATCTACATACCACTAATGGGTTCACACTGAAGTGGGAATCATGGTTTCTATTCATCTTGTTTTGGGGGGCAGGGCAGGTCCAGATACTTCCATCTTCAGAATCTCCATGGACAACATACAAGTTTCTATGTTCTCCAAATTCCTAGATGAATATTTCCAGCTGATTTAAGAATGTCCTCATCTTGCACTGATCCAGCAGTGGTACCATGGGTTTCTGAAGCACAGTAATCATTCAGCTAAAGGAGGAGATGCTTTATTTCATCCTCACAGGCGCTCCCAACCAAGTAATTATTTTATTACTCATATCCCTTTACTGTTTGGGTAACAGAATGCTGGTCTCAGTAGGTCATTCACTTGTTGATTCTCTTTAGAATTCAGACTAATAACACTTCTTGCTGCCAGGCATGGTGGTAGTTCACACCTGTAATTGCAGTGACTCGGGAGGCTGGGGCAGGAGGAGCACAAGTAACTTAGCCAGACCCTCAGCAACTTAATGAGACCCTATCTCAAAACAAAAAGTAAAAAATAAGGACTGGGGACATAGTTTAGTGGTAAAGAGCCCTTGGGTTCAATTCCTAATACCAAAACAAGCTAAAAAAACCCTTTTTCTTCTCCATCTTTAGGTGCTGGTTGTTTTTTTTTTTTTTTTTTAAAAAGACACCTGGGAACAAACTGTGGACCAATAGTCTTTAAAATGCCCTGAAATAGTCTTTAAAATTTAGAACCAGAATAAGGCTACCCCAAAAATAATATATAAATTGATTAGCATAGTATAATCTGGGTTATAATTTAGAAAACTGGACTTATCAATTTCATAAAAACAGAAAGTAGAATGGTAGTTTCCAGGGTTGGGGATGGGAGGATGAGGAATTATTGTTTGATGGGTACAGAATAGGCTTTGCAAGATTGAAAATTTCTGGGGCTGGGGTTGTGACTCAGTGGTAGTGTGCTTGCCTAGCACGTGTGAGGCACTGGGTTCGATCCTCAGCACCACATAAAAATAAAGGTACTGTGTTCATCTACAACTAAAAAATAAAAAACAAATAAAAATTTAAAAAAAATTCTGGAGGTCCAATGCACAACAACGTGAATAGAGTCAACACTACTGAAATGTACATTTAAAAATGGTTAAGATGATAAAACAGAAGAAAGAAAATATCTGACAGTGAGTTGACAAAAAAAAAATTTTATTTTGTAGGAAAGAAACATCTAGATAATGCCACAGATGACCCTAGTATGTCTACAGTACCATATATAAAAGGACAACTGCTCACAATGACAACACTGAGGCACTGAAAGATACCAAAGTACTTTCTGAAATCCAAGAAGTCAAATTACACTTAGAATGGGTTCTGATGTCCTCGCACAGATCAAAGTTTCAATACTCTGACATTTGGAAAACCAGATAACCAGAATACCCAATCATTATTATTAACTTTTGGTGACACATAAATTGGTGATAAGCATGTCTTTTGGTAATAAACTTACTATATATCTGGCATATCTCCACACAAATACTTTAAAATCCAATTTCGTGGTCAAGTGACATATTGCTTGAATTCATTAAATATATTTAGACTTCTCTTTTATACAAACCAATGTACAACTAAGTTAGCATATGAAAAGTGCTGTGTTTTTACAGGATCATTAATACTTTGGGACAAAGATGTTTATGAATGAACAATATACTAATATTGCCTTTTAAAACTTACATCTAAAATTTCTGATCAATATTATAACCAAATTTTGTGATTTTTGTAAGAAATCTACAATCTTCAATTCTCAGATTCTTCTCTTTCCCTCTTCATTTCTTAAGCTTAAACTCAGTACAGATCAATAGGTATCTTAGGCTTTGTGTACATTCTTACTCCTTAACACCAGCAGTTCTTCAGAGGCCTGAAATCCAGTACATGAATTACTGGTTACATTTAAGTTCTACAAAAAAGCATTAAAAACATTTTTCCTGAAATATACAGGTCATGCCAAATTTCTTGTTTATACAATAAACTGGTAATATTGGTGATTTGTACACGTAGATTACACTTTCAAAACAGAATAATTTAAACACTAAACTGTACCTTCGTCTTTTTATTTTTATAGTTTTGGTACCAGGGATTGAACCTAGTGGGCTTAGCTACTGAGCCACATCCCCAGCCTTTTTTTTTTTTTTTTTTTTTTTAATATTTTGAGACAGGGTCTCACTAAGTTGCTCAGGGCCTTGCTAAGTTGCTGAGGCTGGCTTTGAACTTGTGATCCTCCTGCCTTAGCCTCCTGAGTTGCTAGGATTACAGGCGTGCGCCACCACGTCCAGCTAAACCGTACCTTTATGTTACTAATGTAACTCACTTTATAAGCATAACAAATGGCAATATTCAATACAAAAATCACAAAATCCACTAACTTTAAATGCTGCATCTCGTAGTACAAACTCATCTCTCTATGACCTACTTAAACTATTGACAGCAATGTTTTTTAAGCTACTCTAGCATTCACATCCTAATTAGAAATTTATACGAAACACAATTTTGTGTTCAAATATGGAAATAAGTAACATAATTCCAAAACCCAAAAGTATCCCAGCATTCTGTAAAAAGAAATATCCCCAACGGCTACATCCATGGTCACTAGCATCATTGTGCAGCATCTCAGGTACCTTTGAGAGAGAGAAAAAAAAAAGGGTTAACATTTAAGTTGGAACTATAGATTAATTTTTTCAAAAGCATCTGTATACTAACTTTTATTTGTAGCTGAATATACTATAGGTCAATTCATGACAATATACATACTAACTCTTGTTAATGTTCCACAGCACTTCCTAGTAGTTTAATAAATAATGATTATTCATTGTGTTTTGAGCAAGTGAAAATTTTTATGAGTCCAGTTTGCTCCACTGTAAAGTAGAAAGCTATATTGATCGCCCTGCTTCAGTTACTGCCTGCATATCTGAATTAAATACAATGCATGGCTCACCTGAGTTCAGAGATAGGCAATCTTACACTATATAAAATAAAGTTTCAGCAATAAGATTGGCTGAGATTGTTATGTGAACTTTGGTGACAAAAGAATATATAACTCCTTTGACAATAAGGACACTTTCAGCATTCTGAAGTATACATAGCGTGCCAACAATGTGGCTTGTTCTGTCTACAAGTTTATAGACAATTCAGTGCCTAATGATCAAGATTCTACTATAAAAAGATACATCAGAAGGGGTGGGTATTTATGTGTATGCTGATATACATTAGGTAGGATAAAGGTGTGCATGTAATTAATCAATAGTCCAAAAAAAAAAAAAAAAAAAAAAAAAATCAAAGGAAACTACATTCTTATATCCAACTTCTTAAAATTTAGAATCACTTATTACTGCTGTGTTTATAAAAAAAACCTTTCTGTGAATGAACTTTTACTGAATATTTCTTTTATTTAAATAGTCAATGTCTTCTGACTTCTTAAAAACTTACCATATCAACCAGAGCAACATACATGAACAAGCCAGCAGTAAGTGCAAATATCCACATAGAAACGTTTTCAGCATAATGACCAATGAAAATTCCTGTTGCCATCCCAAGATAAGCCAGCATGGCCGACAAAGCATTATAAAGCACAGCCTGCTTAACAGTCATGCCAGCCTTCAGTAAAACAGCAAAGTCACCTTTAACAGAAAACAGGATTAAGTTAAGAGAAAAGTCATTTTTAAAATACCTTCTCTGATTTAAGGAAATTCTCCAATTTTTTTTAAGGGTGGGGAGGGGGAGAAAGAAAGAAATATTCAGGGTTAGAGCAGAGTTAATCACTAGAAATCATCCTAACAATGCTATAAACAAAAAATCTTTACCAAAGTTTTCTTGGCTCGCACTTTGTTGGTGAATAAATACCATGAGTCTACTATTGTGCTCGTCCACTGTTTCAGGGAGTTTAGGACTGGCCACAAAGAAGGTAGGGCAGGGTGGAGAATATATACACGAAATCATCAGTAAAAGATAAAAGCACAATGTAATTATGAGCTAGTGAGTATAAGGTTACAATTTTAAAAGGAGAAAAAAAGAGATGGAAATGTTCAAAGAGGCCTTGCGGGGCATGACAGATCTAGAATGTGGAACACAAATGAGATACTGAGGCTTATAAGCATCAAATGGCTGAACACATACCAAGAAAAAAAACTGAAAATGTTATCAGGGGTACATGTGAATGAATATGTGTTCACAAGAAGAAAAACTAGAACACAAACTGGGATCCAAAACAACTATGGAATGTTTCAACTCCCAGTGACAAAGAGTAATAATATCTAAAATACAACTCATTAGCCAAACGTGGTAGTACATGCCTTTCATTTCAGCAACTTAGGAGGCTGAGGTAGGAGGATCACAAGCTTAAGGCCAGTCTCAGCAACTCAGTGAGATCCTGTCTCAAAACAAAACAAAAACAACCATCCCCTGCAAACCTCATCAATTCCCCCTTTCTTCAGCTGCAATATAGATGCTCTTTTCCAACTGCCCTCTGTTAATGGAAGATGATACCTTTGTTTGCTATGGTTTTATTTACAGTGTGTAGATGAAGATAGTTCACTGATGTTAGTACATTGTCATAGAAGGATATTTGGTAGAGAGAGGGGAACCAGGTACCTCTTTGACAACCCCACACAGGCACTGTGTACCTGTGGGATCAGAATTCAGTCTGGAGACAAACTTGTATCCAGAAAGAAAGGAAAGCTGACTAGGTTAGTAGACTTATGGGAAGGGATGGAAGTTAAGAAGAAGCCACTAGAAAGCTCATCAGCAAAAGCCAGCGACAGTAGAACATTTCACTCCTATGGAAAATACAGTTTATATGGTCCTCTTACCTAACTCATGAGGCAACTCATGACAGAACACAGCAACAGAAGTACTTAAACCACTTGACAAGCCTTCAGTAAAAGCAGCACCTGTGTAAAAATCAACCAGAAGAAAATTTGCTACATAGTTTTGTGTGTCTTTTAATATTGGCACCTAAAATGAGGTAAAAGAAATAATTTATATTTTGGCTGTGAATAAGTACAACCTTCATACCCCAACAATTATCTTGAAAAGAAATCTAAGATTACATTCCATTGGGTCTAAAATTCACGGAGGAGCAAGCAAATATGACAGAAAAAGGAAGGTTCAACTATGCCCTAGAAGGAGAAGATCTTCTGTAAACCTGAGAAGTAACTGCTACCACATAAAACACTTAGGAATATAAAATAAGTTGATTTAAAAGGTTTGGAAGAAAAACTCTGCTGTCAAGGGTGTAAATGTTTCACTGGCCTCACAGGAATTCACTATGTCATTAGACTTGTTTATATTCATTCTTTTACTATCTCACAAGGAAACTCAGTCAAATTGCTATCCCCCTTAAGAAAGCCAACATATTATACAATTGATTAATTATCAAACACGATCGTGCATTTGGACAGTAGTCCTTTGTCTGCTTATGTCACATGTAATAGTTTGTGGAAGGAAGTACAACAGACTCCAGAGTACCCAGAACCCAGGTTCATCTTGGTCTTTCTATAAAACAGCACTGTTTCTTTGGACAACTGTCACCTATCCAGGTTCTAGCGGTCTAATTTGAAATTACTCTTTTTTTTTTTTTTTTTGCCGTGCTGGGAATTGAACCCAGTGTCTTATGCTTGTGAGGCAAGCACTCTACCAACTGAGTTATATCCCCCACCCTGTAATTACTTTTATGATTCCTTCTAGATTACTGATATTTATAAATATTTTATTATCTACCAATTCTGGTATAACAGCTTAATACAAAAATTCTGTAATTCTTCTTTGGATATATTGGTAACTAAACTTATCAGATATATGAAGATTCCTTCAGCATAAAAGATGATGGAAAAGATTTTACCTTAACAAGCATAGATTATATTACTGATAAGGGAATTTCAATGTATAGGGGGAAAAAACATCCCACATGCTCCAAGTTATAGCCTGATGTTAAGACCTTGCCATCGAAGAACTTTTGATGGTTCCAATTTATGCAACAGGCTGGGAAGTGTTTCCAGCTCTTAATCCTACCTAATATTTATTGAGTACTTCATTGTCAAAGTAGCCAGAGAAAAAAATTTTTGATCATCTTGGAAACCACTAATGTCCTCATCTAAACTAACCCATTTTTTTTCAATTTGTTTAATGTAACATTTTCTGAATCAACCAACAAGGAACAGACATATAGAGATATATACCAATTGCTAGGCCATCACTGAAGTTGTGTAGGCCATCACCCATTATCACCATCCAAGCCAATGTGGCAATGCCAGCATCTTTCAGCTCCTCCCGAGAGTAGCGCTGACTGTGACTGTGGGGGTGATGGTTTTGGTGATGGTGGTGATGAAGAATATGATGGTAGTCATGATGATGGTGAATGAGGTCATCTGACTGGCCTAGCGTATCATGGAAATGTGAATGGCATTTGTTTTTGCACCCTCTGGGTACGTATTCATTGTAGACTTCCTGTGGATGAGCATGAGCTATCATGACCTCTTCTTCTTCCAAGATTGCTGGCTGCTGAGAATCAAAATGGGAGGTCTCTTGTGAGTCTGCTCGTAAATAACCTTCAGGTCCTAGGAATCAACACAAAGGATATTGGGACAAAGTTAGAAGACTTCATTAACATACTTAAATATATTTCAAACATTACCACTGACAATTAACATCAACAAATGATCTTAAAGCATGGTAACTCTCTGACACCTGCAGAACTAAACATAAAGGGATTGTTGATAGAAAAGATCAATAGATCTTAATGAATTTTAGAAACTGATGATTTCACAAATTAATGGATTCAAACATTAACCTTCAATAGCTATTTCCTCATTCTTCTTTAATTTCTTCTGCCTCCCTAGAGGTTAAAAGATGATTTTTTTCTGATCATTTTGACCCTCAGCACCACATAAAAATAAAGAAATAAATAAGATTAAAAAAAGATGAATTTTTCTGATTATAAAAGAAATACATGATTATTTTTGAAAAATATAGATATTTAAAATACATTTTAGAAAAATGTTTTAGAAAAATACTGAAAACTGGAATAAAAAACATGCAAAATCCTGTCATCTGACTTCTTTTTAAAAGAATGAAATTCAAGAAAAAACAAAATAATCTGAATTATTTCATCATCACCAAGAAGAATTTATTATCTATTTGGGCAAAGAAAAGCAAATACCAACAATAAAGTTGTTTTTTCTTTATCCTAGAATCAATTTTCTTGGGAGCATCCCTGACCTTGTGCTCTAATTACTTCCTCCCATCATTACATATTTCATGGAAGTCCATTAAAAAATTTTAGAGGAGAAGAGATGCAGGAAGAAGAGTGAAAGCATTTTCTCTTGATCTTCAGAAAAGACCCCCAGCATGTAGGAAAATTTAGGGTAAGCTAGGCACAGTGGCACATGTCTGTAATCCCAGAGGCTCAGTATCTTGAGTTCAAAGTCAGCCTCAGCAACTTAGTGAGGCTCTTAGCAACTCAGCAAGACCCTGTCTCTAATAAAATATAAAAAAAAGGCTGGGCATGTGATTCAGTGGTTGAGCACCCCTGGATTCAATCCCCAGTACCAAAACAAAAACAAGCAAGCAAAAAAAATTTAGGATGAACAGAAAACCTTATTGATAGGCAGGAGCAACAACAGAAGTTTTTGATCCTTGCAGCCAGTTACTATCTATTGAGCATCTATGTTGTGCTGAGCATTTTGGCCAGCCCTGGGGGTAGATTGAAGATAACAAAAATATCTGCCTTCAAGAAACTTAAGTACTTGTGTGGAAAGAGCCACTTAGCTATGAAGTATTTGTACAAACAAGGTAATCTGAGGTACTGGTAAGTACTAATTAGAAAAGGATAATTATGAAGAAGAGTGACTAGGAGATCTGTATTTGATCAATGAGGAAGGCCTTTGAGGAGGAGGTACGTGAGCTTGAGGAGTTACCTGAGATGAAATTTTTAAGGATAAGAGGAACTTATGTGAAAATCTGGGAGAAGGGCAATCAAGCTGAAAGAACAGCAAGTGCAAGGCCCTGAGACAAACCTCCTGTGCTCACCGCAAGAAAAAAAAGGGCATGAAGCTGTAGCAGAGTGAACAACGGGGGAGTTGGAGGGCATGATAGGACTTCAAAGGTCATGGTAGGGAGTTTGATTTAAAATATGAATCTTAACTGAGTGTCCAACAAAAATGCCAAACCAACAGTTATTACAGAAAAACAGTAACTTTACAGCAGAGCAAGATGGGAGACACAACCTGAGCCCAATGACCAAAATTATCACCACCAATAAACAAAAGAGAATCATACTGGGCAGCACACCATGTTACTAAAAAGGGTACAACCATCCTTTGTGGTATTCCTGCCCAAACTCATCATTTAATTGTTAAAAGACATTAGACAAACTCAAAATGAGAAGCAACTAAATGCAACATTTGATTGTGAATTGTATTCTGGACCAATATTTTCTTTCTTTCTTTTTTTTTGTGGGGGTGAAGAAATTAAGATAACCGGAAAACAAACAAAAAAAAGAACAGAACAAGTTGTGTAGACTACAGGATGACAGTGTACCAACAGAAATTTCTTGATTTTGATAAATGAACTGTGGTTATAAAACAGAATGTCCTTTTTCTTAGGAGACATACAGTGAAATATTTAGAGGCAAAGAAGAGTCATGTCCATAACTTACTCTCAAAGTAGTTCAGGACAAAATAATGTGTGTATGTACATAAAGACAGAAACAGAGAGAATGATGAATAAATGTAATAAATAAATAGGGTTGGGGATGTAGCTCAATGGTGGAGTGCTTACTAGCATGCACTAGGCCCTGGGTTTAATTCCCAGTGCTACAAACAACAACAAAAACCAAATGTAATAAATAAACAAGGAATCTAAGTGAAGGGGATATAAGAATTCTCTACATTATTCTTGAATCTTTTCTGTAAGTCTGAATTAATCTCAAAATAAAAAACTGTAGGGATTGGGAGTGTAGCTCGGTGATGAAGTGTGTACTTACTTAGCATGCATGAGGCCGTGGGTTCAATCTCCAGTAAATTTTCTCTCCCCCCCAAAAAATACAGAAAAAGAAATGTAAATATACACAGAAACAACCTACTAATTGACAATTTTTTTGAAGGATGAGATACTGAAAAAACAAAATGAAAAGGACATGATCTCATCTTCTCCAAATGGTCTGAGTGGCTTACAAATCACAGTGCAACCCACCCTGCCTTGTGCCAGGCCCTCAAATTCACTCATAGGGACTTACGATCATCTGTATCTACTTTCTCCTCGTTTGTTGAAAGTTGAGATTCATACTTGGACAACTGCTTCTTAATTTCCACATCATCATCATTTTCAGGTTTTTTTTGATTCTAAAATAGCAAGGGAAAACAATATTTTGAAATACTTGATTTGGTCAAGTGTGCAGTTTATCATCTACTCTAGCTGTGGTCTTACACAAGCAACACAGCATCCCCTTGGGGCTTGTCAGAAATGCACTCTCGGGCCACAGCCTAGAACTGATGAGTCAGAATTTGGATTCTAATTAGATCCGCAAGTGATTTATCCCCACATTAAAACTGAGAAGCTCTACCTTAGGTTATTAATTTAGAACCAGTTAGAGGCATATCCTTCAGGCACTGAATGATCTGCTACCCAACTGGACATGGAAAGCCCATACTTTTCATAACCTAAAACTATACTTAGTTTTTCAGTTATGAAAACTAAAATACTTTCCCTATTAAATCACCATTAACATGTTTTATCTTTTTAAACAAGTCTCTATTAGCCTCGAAATTATCACTAGGCCTTTTATTAACCACCCCAAATTTCCGTGTTTGAGAGATTGTTCTTGAGTCAAAGCAACATTTGTATTATATGGAGGTCACACCGACAATGGTGCCTGTGTATTATCTATTGACGTAGAAGATAAAATTTCAAATGATGGAAATTATCATACAAATAGTGAATTTCTTATTTGTACTACCTTAGAGTATGACTTAAACAATTGCCACCAAAACTGAGGTTACACTTAAGGTAAGGTATCTATATATTCTTAGGTTACAAGAGTTTATAAACAAACATAGACAAATCTTTACATTTATCCCTATCATAATACATCAGAGAAAGTACTTAAATATTTGTAAAAATAAATGTATTCAGGATATTTTTAAAAGATTTTCTTTTTGATTGACAAATAGTAATTGAACATATTCATGGAGTAAATAAAGGATATCTTAAATAACTTTTGTTGGTGCTTTCTTTCTCTCTAGAACTTAGAGCTTAACAAATTCTTTTTTTTTTTTTTTTTTTTTTGGTACTGGGGATTGAACTCAGGAGCACTCCACTACTGAGCCACATTCCCAGCCCAATTTTGTATTTTATTTAGAGACAGGGTCTCACTGAATTGCTTAGGGCCTTGCGAAGTTGCTGAGGCTGGCTTTGAACTTGCGATCCTCCTGCCTCAGCCTCTCAAGTGCTGGGATTACAGGCGTGCACCACCGTGCCCGGCTTTAACAAATTCTTTTATTCCTTAAGTATAAAGAACTTATAATATGCCTGTGCTAAGTAAGAGCAGCACAACATAAAACAAGATAGTTCCTGTTGTCATGGAGCTTATTTTCCATAGGGAGGGATCATTACACAGATAATGATTATATATATAAATACATACATATATACATATACATATACATATATATATATTTTTTGTATTGGGGATTGAACTCAGGGGCCCTCCACCACTGAGTCACATCCCCAGCCCTATTTTGTATTTTATTCAGAGACAGGGTCTCACTGAGTTGCTTAGGGCCTTGCTAAGTTGCTGAGGCTAGCTTTGAACTTGCGATCCTCCTGCCTCAGCCTCCCAGTCACTGGGATTACAGGTGTGCGCCACAGCGCCCAGCTACGATTACATAATTTTTGATGTGGGGTACCAGGGATTGAACTCAGAGGTACTCTACCACTGAGCCACATCCCAGGCCTATTTTGTATTTTATTTAGAGACAGGGTCTCACTGAGTTGCTTAGTGCCTTGCTTTTGCTTAGGTTGGCTTTGAACTGGCGATCCTCCTGCCTCAGCTTCCCAAGCCACTGGAATTACAGGTGTGTGCCACTATGCCTGGTGATTATATAATTTTTCACTTGCAATTTTTGATATCTTTTTCAAAAGAAAAACATAGGGAGTTATTAGAGTGTATCATAAGAAGACCTACATAAGTTTCAGGACAGGCTTTTGAAAAAAAAAAATGTAATGACTGCACCAAGACCTAAAGATAAGGAGTTTGCCAGGGAAAGGGGGAGTAGGTAGTACTTCCTGCAGGGAGAAAAGTGAGGGGGAGGGCCCTGATGCAAGAAGGAGCCAGCACAACCCTGGAACTAAAGGTATAAGGTGGCTGGGGCCTGGTAGGTCAGAGAGAGGGTAGCCAGAGATGAGGTTGAGGTAACAAAAGTAGTTTAGACAATGCAAACCCTGTCAAGAGTGGTGGCATTTGTCCACAAAGCAATGGGAAGTCAAAGAAGGATTTTAACTAGTGATGTATAATCTCATCATCTTTTCATTTAAATGAATCACTGCTGCTCTGTGAAAACTGGACTGGGAGAGGAGGAAAAGAAATCATGTGGACAGGTTAGCTAGGAGGTAACAGCTGTCACTAAAGGGGGATGTCACAAATGATTTTCTGGTAGAAAGTAAGTTTAAAGATAAACTCTTGTGAGGGTCCAACTATATATGTCAAGTATGAGAGAGAGGTAGAAATTGCAGATTGACATGTGGCAGGTGACTTAAAACTATGCTGTTCAAAATCTCCCAGGAAAGCAGCCTGGCTTTCCAAAGGAAAATTCTAAGTAAAATGCCCTGTTATGGGACTGAAGAACTCTCAGCATTCACCATATAATGAGTAGGGTTTTTTTGTTTTTGAGAGAACAAAATAAGATTAGTATTAAGTACAAACCATTAATATCTGGATGTCCTTGACCAAAAATAAGCTCAACATACTCTAAACAAGGAAGAGAACATGTAATGTTTGTAAGATTCCCATGGAAAGACAATGGTTAGAAATTACTTACTTGCTGGTTCCTAAGCACTTATGCACTAGGAGATATTATTTTTCAGTGGATATTTTCAAACTTCTCTGACTACAACTCACAGTAATGTATGTAACTTACACATAGTAATATGCAATACACTGTTCTATTATTGCTGCATTTAAAAATATTGGCATGACACAAATTTCACAGCTTATTAACAATCTATAGTTGGAAAATTAATTGTTCTATATTAGTTAATAGTCTACTCTTGGAATCCAAAGTAATGAGTGCCAAGTTAAAGAAAAGCTATTTTACTTTAGATAAAATTTGAAAACAAAATGAGAACATTAAATAAATTATGTCACTTGACCCAAAAATGTAATAAATAAAACAAACCAAATCCCATGCTCCTTCCCCCAAATGAAAAACTGAAAAATGATCATTTTTTTTAAAAGGTAAGAATAATTTAGAAAATAAAGAAATAGGAGATATATTCAAGTCAAACTAAGTAAAGCAACTAGGAAAGGGGAACTTGGAAGATTACTTTTTGGTTGTGGTGGGTGGTTTACCAGGGATTGAACCCAGGGGCACTCGACCACTGAACCACATCCCCAGCCCTATTTTGTATTTATTAGAATAGGGTCTCACTGAGTTGCTTAGCACCTCGATTTTGCTGAAGCTGTTTTTTTTTCTTTTTTTTTTTAACATGTTGATAGACCTTTATTTTTCTCATTTATTTATAAGTGGTGCTGAGACTTGAACCCAGTTCCTCACTCATGCGAGGCAAGCGCTCTCCCACTGAGCCACACCCCAGCCCAGAAGATTACTTCTTAGATTAAAAATGAATAAACTAAGCCGGGCACGGTGGCGCACAGCTGTAATCCAAGCGACTTGGGAGGCTGAGTCAGGAGGATTGCGAGTTCAAAGCCAGCCTCAGCAACTTAGCCAGGCCCTAAGCAACTCAGTGAGACCCTGTCTCTAAATAAAATACAAAATAGGGCTGGGGATGTGGCTCAGTGGCCAAGTGTCCCCGAGTTCAATCCCTGGTTCCAAAAAAAATAAGTAAACTGATGGGTATGGTGGTGCATGCATGTAATCCCAGTGGTTCAGGAGGCTGAGATAGGAGGATCCCAAGTTCAAGACCAGGCTCAGCAAGTAGTAAGGCTGTAAACAACTTGGTGAAACCCTGTTTCAAAATAAAAAACAAAAGGGCTGAGGATGTAGCTCAGTGGTAAAGCACCCTTCAGTTTAATCCCCAGAACCAAGGGAGTAGGGGTTGGGGGGTTAGGAAGGAAGCAATTCTTATTAGTACATTTTCCCTCTACTTTAGGTCTACTACAAAGAAGATTTAAGGCTGGGGGTAGTGGTGCACTCTTAAAAGCCCTGTGGCTCAGGAGGCTGAGGCAGGAGGACTGCGAGTTCAAAGCCAGCCTCAGAAACTCATCAAGACCCTGCATCTAAATAAAAAACAAAAAAAGAGCTGGGAATGTGGCTCAGTGGTTAAGTGCCCCTGGGTTCAATCCCTGGTTCAAAAAAACAAAAACAAAAACAAAAAAAAGAGAAGGTTTCAAAATTTGCATGGGAGATTTTAGTGACTGTGAAACCCCTAAGGGCAAATGTTCATGGGAGGGAGGAGGTTGCTCTCTTGTTCACACAAGCACTTGTTTCCCACAGTGAGCTCAATGCTCAGCAAGAATCAACTGTGTTAGTTTTCAAATCTCTTCATGCCAGTTAAACTTGTTACTGTAATTGCACAACTTAATTACATGTTGCTCAAACTATGTCATGATGATGGGAATAGTTACTTCTATGAACAAGTAAATTGAATGTTTTTAAAAGACTCAAAGGCAAGTTGCTAAAATAAAAAAACAAAAAACTATTAAATTATGTAAGATGACCACTGTATAAAATTTTTAAAATTTCCAAGATCTAGATTCTACACTCAATATCTTTACAAGTTTGTGACCTCTCCTTCAATTTTAGAGAAACTAAAACTGGGAATTATAGGTGAAATATAGCATGGTTATTTTAAAAAAACATATGACATGATACAGAACTTCAAGTCAAAGAAAATCCCGATCAACATCCAATGAGTGTACAGATATTTTAAGTTAAAATAACATGTCTGAAATGTGCACCTACCGCTTTAAGAGTTCCTTCAACAGTCTTTCAACTGACTTGCCTGACCACATCAGATAGAACAGGCAGATGACCTCAAGGGACTCAAAAGGTATATTTGCCAGAAATAAAAAAACTTACTTGGCTTCATACTATTTCTTGGTCTAATGTGCAAAAAGCAAGCCTGTGAAAGTCACATACCCTTTGAAACAGAACATTCAGCTACTGAGTAAATAATTTAAAATTAAACACAATAATTAATCATAAATATCAATAAGTATTGAGGTATATTTGTAACACTTCTGGTCTTCAAGGCCCAGCTTGTGCCTTGTGTTTGGACATTTATATGGATGCTTACTTATCCTTGCCTTTCTTACTTTTCCAGGAATTACAAGGAACAGTGAAGACAGAAAACTCCAGGATAATCAAGAACTGCTCTACAGGAATGCCACCAAGAACAAAAAGTATCTTGAAGGCACTGAACACTTCTCAAATAATGATCATATATCCTGACGAACTACTCTAACAATCTAATTAAAGTTAGAGTGCTACTCTAAATAAACGTCTGATGCATAGTGAGTACTCAGTACACTTTTTCTTACCTTTTTCTTCTTGTCTTTAAATTGCTTGATCAATGTGAGTACGTGTTCAACAAGAAACATGAAATATAAGCCTCCTAGAGCTGTCAGACCTTTCCATGTGGAATCAAAATAGGTACTTTCTTCTATATTTTGAGATGACAGATGACTGAAAAGTGGACCTCTTTTCATTTCCATTGCTGGTTCTTCATGACTATGACTATGATGGTGGCTTGCATGAGACTAAAAGCAAAGTGATATGTAAATTCATTAGTGTCATATATGTCAGACAATTGGCTGCGTAGTAGGGTCAAATTTGAAATCATTCAGAATCAAGTAATGGGATACTTCAGTGTTGAAGGGACAGTAAAAATAAAATGCCCAATGGGCAACTAGCTATTTAGAGTTTAATGTATGTTATGTACTATGCCCTTAACAGAGTAGGTTTGTTTAGTGTAAAGACAGATACTTTCCCCAGAAACCCTCATAATAAAGAAAGTATTCTCAATGTTTAACAAGTTGCCATGGCTACAACTAATAGGGAAATGCTATACTTAATAGGCAGATAGTATCTACTGCTTATATTCCCAACTGAGAGGTTCAGAATGGGGTCACCAGACTAGCCTTGTATGAAGCTGGTCTGCGGGCAGTGATGTGCCTGGCAGGTATCTGAGGTTCAGGTGCACTGACCCAGGAGCCTAAAGCTGAGTGTAGTAATAACTAGCTACTGCTGCTACATGTGAGGGAACCCAATGTGGAGCACACTAACTGAGGCCACAGGTTATACTCCCATGCCCAGGTCACTTCATGCATCAGGTATTCCTGAACACCTGTCATCTGGTGGTCAGAGAGCTCGTCATAGCAAAATAGTTTTCTTTCACTACTGAATAGAATATGAGATTTGTATGTCCTAGGAATGGAGTAATTTCCTTTTCCCACCTACCTGAAATCTCTAAGGGAAATTTAAAAAATAAGATTGAAATATTTTTGGCCTAAAATTTATCCAAAATATTTAATGGAAAAGTAAATTCACTTTACCAAACTTGTTTTACTTAAGAATTCACTCATGTCATGAAGTGTGGCTCTCTAAATATACAAATAAATTCAATTCTGAAGAAAACCTCTTGTTTCTTGGGAAACTTTTTATAGTTGTAAATGGACAGCATGCCTTTATTTTGTTTATTTTTATGTGGTGCTAAGGATGGAACCCAGTGCCCCACACATACTAGACATGTGCTCTGCCACCGAGTTACAGCCCAGCCCCATGGTTCACATATTCTATTTGTTTTGCTATTACATAAACTGGTAAGCAGTTTAATTTTCATCATTACGGTCTGTCACAGTACTAATATCTGAGCAGAATTTATCTTTTTTTATTAAGTGGGGTACAAAAAATTAAGTCCATACTTAGCAGACTTCCTTACAGAGAAAAGAAAAAAATGTTTTAAAATCTAGACAAAAATGTATTTTTTCAGTTACCAAACATTTTAAAATCAACTTCTCTAGACCAAATTTCTAACATTTTATACTTAATGATACAAAGAATTCTAATAAAAACCAAATATTCTAGTACAAACACAAATACTTTCAATGTTAAATATAAACACATTGGTAGGACAAATTACTGTACTTACATGTGGAAGAAGGTGTAATAAAGCATCACCACTCAAAGTCCCAACGGCCAATGCCACAAGGAAACTTAGGAGAAATTTGAAAAATACCCGATTCATGAGAGGCACCAAGATAACCCCCAGCAAAGACAGGAAACTGATGATGGAAATGGCTATAAAGCCACCAACCCAGGCTGTTAAAACAGAGCAAAGGAAAATTATAATTAATAAACTTTTAAATGGAGACTTTTGGAGAGTGACATAAAGCAACACTTAAGAACAAAAAAGCTATAAAGAAACACATATTCAATGCAAATAAGACTGTGACAACAGCACCACAACAACAACAGCAAAAAAAAAAACACTGATGGCTTAGAGGGTCAACCTGACCTGTAATTAAGAACCCTTCAGTTAAGGAGAATAAGCTTAGGGGAAATGCTTCAAAAGGGGGTAGGAAGAGGAAAAAAGAGTTATCAAGGTTGAATGCTGGCTCAAGCTTTCGGATTCTCATAATCCAAAACATAACAGCTAAGTTAAGAAAGGGGAGGGAAAAAAACAAGAGAGAAGAAAACAGGGAACTCAGTAATTTCCCCAGTAAATAAGGCAATCATTTCTTCCCCATTATTGCTTTTGAGCAATGTGACCCTATACTACAGCAGGGCTTATCTTAGTTTCATTTACCAAGAATTAGGGTCCTAAGCAATAGAGATGAACTCTGACTCTCCACTGTAACAGGATGTCAAGAAATTAAAAAGCCCAAAGTTGGGCTGAGGCCGAGTGGTATAGCACTTACCTTCCACGTGTGTGAGGCACTGGGTTCTAATCCTCAGCACCACATAAAAACAAATAAATAAAATAAACGTACCATGTTCATCTACAACTAAAAAATATTACAAAAAAAAAACAAAACAAAAAACCACACACCCCAAATTTGAGATGATCCTGATGTGGGCTGATTTCCAACAAATCATCATCTAAGTTTTCTTTCTTTTTTTTAAGGGGGAGACTAACATACTTGCTTTCTTCACATTTAGGGCAGAGAACAACTAAAATGATACATGTGGAATTATGCTGAAAAATGAATAGGCTGATGCAAATTTAAGAAGTTCAACATAAATGCACCTACTGGAAATTGTTTTTTACATAAAAAAAGCAATTCTACCTATTTGTAAAGAATAGGTCTTTGGAGGGATTTCAGCCTTCTTTTCACTTGTTGTATGAATCAGACAAGATCTAGCATCAATTTGATTGATGATGGCTGGGCAGAGATAGTTGAACTCGGTGGCATTCAGTGGAATCTGGATGCCCATGCCATGAGATGTAAGCAGCTTAGAAGCATTGAAACACTGAAAGAAACAAAGCAGTGAGTCACCAAAAGGTACTATCTTTAGAGAATCTGAAAATTCAGTCTGACAACATACTACCTTTTCCTCATTAAAGCTACTTCTTTATTTGTTTAAGTCAAAGCAAATTAAAAACAACTTTTGCTTTCAGTACTTTGGAACTTGCCTAGGTGCATGGAAATCCTATGTCACATGGTGATATGCTACCCCCTCTGCCCACTTGGAAGCAGCAGTTACATCACTAGTCACGTTGGGAGAAAGCCTCAAGTGGAACAAGCTTGAGGATAAATGGAGATTCACAAGCCTGTTAACTCATTGTATAAACCTATTAAGGAAATGAGCTTTAATTTCGAAATGGGGTTCATTAGAGATTGAGAAATATGTTTTAGTACTAACGCTATCCTACTTGGCCCAAACAAGCCCAAGACATGTTGTTCTTCCAGCAATGACCCTACTTGCAAAAACTTAGCTCAGTTCTGTCTACATACCTGGCAAAATAATGTTCCACAATGAGAGTATTATTCAGATTATGGCTGTGGAGGGCAATGCTGGTTAATAAAATGAACCTGTACAGGCAGGCAGATGTTTTCAACAATGTAATTGGATCACAAGCTCAGTTTGAAGAAAAACTCCTCTGTGCCATTCAATCTCTCTACCAAAGGAGTGGTGGTGGGGGGGGGGGTCGGGGGGGACTCAGAACTGGCTGTAGTACCTTTTTCTCATCTTCTGTAAAGACATTTCAAACTCCCACAATTCTCAGCCAATCTTACTAAGAATGAACTTCATCACCATTGTTGCTATGGTAATAGTGGGATTCTCCCAAACACTGTACAGTTATATGCTGGTTTGAATGAAGTACTTATTAATTTCTTTTTTATCTCTCAGCCAAGGCAAATTTCCATTCTAGAAAAATCATGTGAACTTAGAACCTCCTGGCCAGATCTTTCACTTGCTCAGCCCGGAGATACTTTTGGTAGCTGCTTCATTTTCAAGCATTTCACAAGTCATTGTGATCCTTCTGTCAAGGAGGCACCACTGCTCCTCTCTGCTGTTGTTAAAGCACTTTCAACCACACTTTTCCCTAAAACACAGATTCTAACTCCTACTTTTTCAACCCCCCATTTTCTTTTCTTTTGCTTTTTAAAAATGGTGCTGGGAACTGAACCCAGAGGCTCACATGTGGTAAACAAGCGCTCTATCACTAAGGGACATCCCCACACCCTATTTTTCATGAATAATATTCACCTTTATAAAGACTCCCCCCCTTAAATATCTTTCCATAGATAATTAACATTCTATATTAGAAAAGAAATTTTAGCAGACAGCATTATTCTCAATAAAGAACTATTCCCCAAGTTCTGTATTAGGAATGTTTAAAACATAGCAGGCATGATGCTGAGCCAAGTGCCTTGATGAGAAGGTAGAACAACTCCTTTTTAATAACTTCACTCTTATTTTTACTTTACACTGCTTATAAATAAGAAACAGAATAGCAGGACAAGACAGACAAGCAGGTATGCTAAAATAATGAGTAGGATTTATCTTACCTCTTGAGTGTTGTCATTTATGTTTCTGGAATACACAAAGCCCTTTCTGGGCTCACTCATAGACTCATTGATTTTCCGACTAGCCAGCCGGCCCACCCGGTTCTTTTCGGTGATACTGGGTGGGGTGGAACTGCTTACATCTTTGGGGAGTTTTCCAGATTTCAGAGTCTCTACTGTCTCCAGAAAGTGAGTCCCTTCAGAGACAGTGTTATACACGGTTGAGGTCACTTCACTAGCACTGACACTCTCCTTGACATTTCTTCTACCATCCGTGTGCTCTGGCCGGTGAGATCCTTTTCCCTGGCTGTTTCTAGGATCTTTACCTGAACCATCAGAGTCATGGTCTGGGCAAAGAGCTTTTCGATTATTTTTACCGGAAGCAGCATGATTACGGTGAGAGCGATGGTCGTGGTCAGAATGATGCTCATGGTCATGGTGTATATGGATTCTTTTAATCTTATCTATGCCTATATTCTGAAGCAATTTTCTGAACCCTTCAACTGATAAGGAATTATTCTCCCCATAGCGGTAGAAAAGTTGTTGCACATGATGCTGCTGTGTGGTAAATGCCAAGTCAACATTAATGCCAGATTCCCAGTTTGAATTGATTTTCTCCGTGGTCTGAGAGAAAGCAGCTGCCGATTCTAGTTCCTGAAGAGGATTTGTGACCGAAAGGGCTAAGATCAGGATCAAGATTACAGATAAACTCTTTGCCATTGCACCTTCCTAGAAAACAAAGAAAAGAAAAATTCTATACCTCACTCCTAAAATAATTTGAAACTTCATGCTGAAAATGATTGTCCAATGTATGGGCATGCAACCCTGAACATGTCTGATCTCTGGAAATGAAAGTCTAATCAAATAAGATTTACAGAGCATCATTTAATATGACTAGTGTGGTGCAAGGTACTGTGAAGATATGGAGAACTAGAGTCCTAGGCTCTCCCCTTACATTGTTAAAACACACAAGGCAAGTGGAGAACGCTTAGTGCTAAGAGGCTGTAAAAGCAACAGTAATTCAGACATCCCTGTAGCCACAGCCATACTGGTAACTACTTATTGTGTTGAGAAGTGATTCAAAACAAAACCATACTTAACTCCACCAACACCACCATTTCATTTAAGAATCTTTTAACACACACACACACACACACAAAGTAGAATAATCATCTCCAAATTCACATTTAAATTTTTTCTTAAACTTATACAGTCTCCTTATACATGAATTCATTTAAGATCCCTTTCCCTATCTTATTCCTCAAAAGTACTTAATTTTATCAGGTTTTTTTTGGGGTGTGTGTGTATCATGATATTTTATAGCCATTCTCAAACAGATGTGTACTTTAAAAACACAAATGAAATCTTTCTCCCTACCACTCAACAATGAATTAGACATGTCATGTCAGTACATACAGATTTCCCTGATTCTTTTAACAGACTGCATAAGAGCTCTTTATGTAAATTAAACTTCATGAAGAACTCACTATATTATTCTAATACTGCCACAAACCAGTGAAAATTTTATCATAAACTGTTACTCACTCTCGTAATAGTGTTTTGGGGGAAAAAAAACACTATTTCCCAAAGAGGACTTAGACTTAGTTGGGGTCTAAAAAGCAGAATTCACTTAAGCAGAGGGAGGTGTCCTCAGTTCAGGATCCAGGAAATGTTCAGGACCAATGGTGAAGGGTGGCCAAACCCACCTCCCAGCAAAAGACACAGAGGTGGAGTTTTACTTATCAAAAGCAAGGGGCAACCAAACCCTAACACCAGCTATTCTACTTTGAACCAACTCTCATGTTCATGACCTCATCGGAAAAGCCTATGATACCTATTTTGCAGACTGAATGAGGAAAACACTAATGATGTGGCAGTACTTGTTAAACTCATGTGTTGCCCAAGTGCTGATTCCTGGGAGAATAGGTAAATGAAGGTATATAAGTAGGGCAGGACTATACTCCCAAAAGAATCTTCAGGGGCAGAAGTTTAGAGAATTTACCTAATGGGCAAAGGAGGGCCATTAAGAAATCATTCTAAAAAAAACTGGGTGGAAGGGCAGCAAAAGGCAGGGAGGGAGACCCTAAAGGGTGGGTGGGGACAAGCACATGAGGCAGCTCCAGGCAGCTTCCAGCTTTCCTCCAGAGAGGATGGTGAGGGCGACCTCAGATCCATCTCTGATCTCCTCCTGGGCAAGTTAGTTGTGTAGGAGGGAAAAAGAAACCCAAAGGAAATGGCCTTGAAAAAAGGGGCGAGTGGAGACAACGGAAAAGAAGGCACAATGCTTTCTTTCTAAGGGCTTTTTATTTTTTAAAAATTCAATACTTCTTTGAATATGGATTGAGGTAAAACAGAAGAAATTTAAAAAAATAGGAGACAAAAAAGGAAGGCCTAGGGAAATATAATTTAAATGTAAAGTTCTGCATACTTTGCCAGGCCTATCACTCCACAAACTAGTTTCTCTTCCAGCCCTGTCACTCCCAAATTCTTGGGAAATCTGTAAATCTTAGAGTTACTATAAACTCACACGCTTAAGAAAATTACTTTACTGTTAAATTAGCCTGTGCAATAAACAGGTTAATCAAAGAGAGGTAAGATATTTTAAGAAACCTATTAATTTAGGGGCTTTCCAACAAATCTGATCACATAATGGAGATCGTGTGGGCCTAAGGATCCTGAAAACGACCACACCATTGTAAACTGGTCTTGTGATCACCAACCTGATGTCATCCCGACATACCTTCCCAAGCTCACCCCTTACCAAGTTTCCTTTAAAAGAGGAGCCAGGAACCCCCAAATGGCGCCCCTTACTCTCCAGACGGCCCCGCGTTCTCCTTTGAATGTTTATTTGCTTTTTAAAAATAAATTTGTCTTGGCGCGTGCTGAAATTCTTTTCCATCGCCAATGCCCAGGTCCCCAATTGTCTTAAGTTAAGACTCCCACCGCCCTCCGGGAGCTCCTCGAACGCTCCTCCGGTGACAGGATGGAAAGTACAGACCATCTCCTCCGAAAGTCCTCCGCTGGACCTCGAAGCCCATCTTTCCACCCAAAGCTGCGAAGACCAGCCCTTCAGGGCTAGTGGGTGCTCGTGGCGGGCTCTCCTCAGCATCCCTCCTCTGCAGTCCCGCTGCCTGGCCCCGGGACCCGGTCTCTGCTAACCCCCGGCCTGTGCGGCTACCTTCCCGCCGCCTCACTCTAGAACTTGACGGACTCACCTCTCCGCGGCCTCGCCGTCCCACCGCCCGGCCCCGCGCGCAGGTTCGGCTCTGGGCGGGCGGTTCGGAAGGATGAGAACCGGCCCGTGCTCGTCCCTCCCAGAACCTTTACAGGGCGCAGAGAAGCGGCGGTCTCATCGGCCCGGCGGCCCCTCCGCCCGCCGGTACCGCCGCGCCGTGACCGGGAAGCCGCGCCCCGCGCCCCTGCCTCCCCGGAGCAGGACAATCAGTAATTAACGCCGCTCGCAGCGCGAAGCCGGGGATCACCGCCTCCTGCGGCCAGTAGCACGGCGCACGCGCAGCGCGGCGCCCGAGCCCGGTCTCCGAAGGTGATCCGCTTTTCCGCGTGTTCGCAAACGCCGCCGGGTTCGCAGGGGCAGGAGGGGCGGGGACGCGGAGCCTACGGGGTTGGCGCGGTTCCAGTGGGCTGGGACCCGAGCGGGGGTTCTTTCCTCTGAGTCCCTGCGCTTCTCTGAGGCTCGAGACTCGCTCGCCAGGACTCCCGGGTCAGCCTCTTCTGCTGCGGGGAGCCGGGCCGTAAGGGACCGCCGTGGCCCAGTAGCCCCGGTCCTTCTGGAGGGTCCCGAGACACCTCAGTCAGACTTGGATGGTGCTCTGAGCCCAGGTCCAGGAGATGAGAGTTAAAATCCGTGGCCGCGAGGGGGTTGGGCGTGAGATGGAGAGGCAGCCGGGCCAGGCGGGGGCGGGGCCTGCGGGGGCGGGGCTTGCGGGGGCGGGGGTCGCCTCGGCCCCACCCCGGGCCGCCGCCGAAACGTGGACTGGCAGACGCCGGCAGAAGAGGCGGTCGCGCGAGTAGTTCCGCTTCCTAAGCGGAAGTGCGCGCCTGGGTCTCGGCCGCTGACCAGCTGGCGTCATGGTGGCACCCGTGCTGGAGGCATCTCACGTGTTTTGCTGCCCGAACCGGGTGCGGGGAGCCCTAAGCTGGAGCCCCGGGCCAGGAGGACTTCTGGCCTTCGGCACGTCCTGCTCTGTGGTTCTCTATGACCCTCAGGTACGGGGGGTAGCTGGCCGCCGGATCGGTTGTGTTTCCAGAGCCAAACCTGTTGGGCGTGCTGGGGGCGGACTATAGGTTGCTGCCCAGTTTTGTAAGCCGAGCTCTCTGTTGGGGCCCCTGAAGGAGGAGACCTAGCGGGGGAGTCTCCTCAGGGCTCGCTGGACTCGCCTCTTCTCGCTCACTGTCAGCCTAGGGTTACCGCGGGCCATGTCTTGACAATGTCTTGTGAGCCCCTCGCTGAAACCCAAATGATGAGATCCTAATCTGAAGCCTTCCTTCCCAGGAACTGTAGTACTGGTCAAGAATCCCTTTGGATTTTAGAAGAATTGAAATGTGGGTATGAGTTAAAGCCATCATCCCATAGATGCTATTTCAGTTCTGTATTTGCCTCACTATTGGTTAGTAAACTTGTATTGAAATTCACAGAAATATATCAATATTTTAGCTATGGGAATGCACATTTTAAATAATGTATCATTTTGAGGAAAAGCCCTAGGGAATGGGGATCTTCAGCGTTGGTTATAAGGCAGGACTTAATCCATTTTCTCAACTTCAGTTAATTTTTTTTTTGGGGGGGCGGGGGGCTTCCCTACCAAACTTCTCAAAGGAGTAGTTTTTGCATGCAGAGTTCATTGTGACCCCATTTCACCTGGATAATTTAGGATGATACAGTGAGTGTTGCATCCAAATAGGAGCTTCATACAAAAGGTGCAATGCTGAACATTAAGATGTAGTACAGGAGCTGCTGTATGTATATCTTACCATATTGTCACTGGAAGAGGGTCCAAGGAGTTCCCAAAGAGAGGGGTAACTTGACTCAGTACACTGGGAACCGGTGGTGTAAATGACCAACTTGATGGAAAAGAATTTCAGCATAGGCCAGCTAGAGACACACATTATTTAATCAAGAAGATGCACAATCAAGGAGCAGTGTGGGCCATCATTTCAAGACAGCAGCCCATCTCAAGAGAGAGATTTTGGGGTTCGTAGGCTCCTCTCTGAAAGAAAAATCACACACACAATACCTTTTATTTATTTTTATGTGGTGCCGAAGTTCGAACCCAGTGTCTCACGAGTACTAGGCAAACACTCTACCGCTGAGCTACAACCTGAGCCCCTGAAAGAAAATTTGATGAGGGGTGGACTTGGGAAGGTATGTAGGGATGATATCAGTCTGGTGATCACAAGAATGGTTTATGGTAGTATGGTTGTTCTCAGGATGTGATCTTCATTATCTGATCAGTTAGTCTAATCAGTGGATAATGTTGGAAAGCCCCTAAATTATAGGTTTTTTAAAATATTGTCTCTCTTTGTTTAGTCTGTTTATGGCATGGGTGAATTGATAGTGCATAAGATAATTTTCATGAGTGAGCGAAGTTATGGTCTTTTTTTTTTTTTTTTTTTTTTGAACCAGGAATTGAACTCAGGGACACTCGGCCACTGAGTCACATCCCCAGCCGTATTTTGTATTTTATTTAGAGACAGGGTCTCACTGAGTTGCTTAGGGCTTCTCTAAGTTGCTGAGGCTGGCTTTGAACTCGCGATCCTCCTGACTCAGCCTCCCAAGTCGCTTGGATTACAGGCGTGCGCCACCACGCCCGGCTCTTAGTTATGGTCATTTTTAAGATTTACAGTTTTCCCAGAAATTTGGTAGTGACAGGCTTGGGAGAAGAACTAACATGGGAAATAAGAGGCCTGGAAAAATATGTGGAACTTTATATTTCTTTGTCCTTTCTTTATGTCTCCTTTCTACCTATTTTATTTCTTCTAGCCTACCTCAGTACTCCTTACTGATTAGATTTAAAATTCCATTATCCTCATACCCTTTGTAGATTCAGGTTTCTGGATGAAAAATTTTTTATTCACTTCTTATTATCTTGAGTTTGTTTGTTTCTTAGGGTTTATTTTTATTTTTATTTTTACAGACTTCATTTTGATTTTCATTTCTATGCTTGTGCACAATGTAGATTCACACCATTCATGTAATTATACATGTACATAGGGTAATAATGTCTGTCTCAGTTTACTATCTTTCCTTCCCCCACCCCCCCCC
>JAJEJO010005530.1:102332-159215 GCA_020662805.1 Glaucomys volans | reverse complement strand
TTTTTTCCCATGCATTCTGTGTTAGTCAACTTTTTGTTGCTGTGACCAAAATACCTTACAGAAACAACTTAGAGGAGAAAAGATATATTTTAGCTCACAGTTTTAGTCCATGGTGAGCTAGCTCCATTGCTTGGGGCCTGGGTGAGGCAGAACAGCATGGTGTAAGAGTATGGTGGAGCAAAGCTGCTCAGCTCATGGCAGTCAGAAAGCAGAGAGAGGAAGGGGACAAGGGACCTTCAGTGACCTATTTTTTCCAACCATGCCCCATCTGTCTATAGGTTTCCTCCCAGTTGTCCATTCAGATTATTAATCCATCAAATGGATTAATCTATCAAATGGATTAATCTTCTAATGAGATTAGAACCGTCAAGATCTAAGCATTTCCCAACATACAGCCTCTGGATATTGCTGTATTGGGTCGTAAGCCTTCACCACATGATTTTTTCCAAAACATAACACCTTCTATCACATTTTTAAGGATAATCTGTTGGCCATGTTAGGGGATTTTAATATATCAAAACAGAAATATATTGAATCTAAGAAATACTTGGTTTTATTACGTATTCGCTGGTTGAGCATTTCATTAAATATAGGGGAGAAAAGCATGTGAAATAAAGTTTTGGGAATGATGCTCAAGCAGCCCTTTTTCACATTTTTTAGATTGGTGCATTATAGTTGTATATATTGATGGGATTTATTGTTACATATTCATACATGCATATAATTTAACAATATAACTTGGCTAATATCACTCCCAGCATTTTCCCCCTCCCTCCCTACCTCTCACCCCTTAATCCCTTTCCTCTCCTGATCTTCCTTTGATTTTTAGGAGATATACCCTTACCTTTAATTTCCTTTTTGTTTTCTGGCTTCCACATATGAGAGAAAACATATGACCCTTAATCTTCTGAGTTTGATTAATTTCACATAGCATGATGGTTTCTGGTTCCATCCATTTTCTTGAAAATGCCATAATTTCATTTTTCTTTATGACTGAATTAAAGCAGCACCTTTTTAGGGATCCTCTGGGCTAGCCGTAGGCTGGGTGGTGATGATAAAGATAATGAGTAATTACTATTTCCTTTCTTGAGGCATTCTCATTCCAGTAAGAGAGATGACGAAATAGAGCGAATTGTTTCCCAACCTCAAATAACCCATGTTTAAAATTGTTAGTGCACATTTGCCTTTGTGTTTCTTTTTCCCATGAGATTCAGGTTGGCATACAAGCGGACGTGAAGTCAGTGCTGTTGACAGTGGAGAAAGGTGCTGTAAAGAAGAAGGCACCAAATAATTAAAAAAAAAAAAAAAAGAAAGAAAGAAAGAAAGAAAAAGAAAAAGAAGAGAAAAACTTTAAAAATTCAAAAAGAATCTAGACAGTAGCACATGCCTGTAATCCCAGCAGTTCAGGAGGCTGAGGCAGGAGGCTCTTGAGTTCAAAGCCAGCCTCAGCAAAAGTGAGGCGCTAAGTGAGACCCTGTCTCTAAATAAAATACAAATTAGGGCTGGGGATGTGTCTCAGTGGCCGAGGGCCCTGAATCCAATCCCCAGTACCCATCCCCCCGCCCCAGAAAAAAAATTCTAAAAGAAGAAGGCAGCACCATAGTCAGTTAAAATTTTCAGTAGTTGGGTGAAGTAAGGACATTCAAGTGTGGGACCATTTGGTAAAAGCAACAGGCTGAAGGTCGGCTGGGAAACTGGCAGTAGGCCTTGCAGGGATCTGATATATAAGCACCTTAGTAGTTGTGGCCTCATGATCTTGTGTCACTGGGTCTAAAGAACCTAATACCTGGTCAGCCATGGTATGGAATGTGAGCCCTGAATTTGTATATATTCATAATGAATTTCTTTGACAAAGGGATTCTTTTGTAGAGGAAACCCTGAAACTGATGTAAGCATGGTGGAAGTAGTCCCTGAGCCTGTGGTGCATATGGAAGAGATTGGTTGTTTAACCTGGAAATTTAGGACAGGCTCCCCAGAGGAGAAGGATATTGTCCCTATAGGAGGATAAGCAGAACTAGGTAGATGAAGACCTGAGAGCTGAGTGTAATGAGAATACAGGACACTGGGAATGTGGAAAGTGTTGAGAAAAGCAGAGTGATAGGGAGTGAATGGATGACTTACCCATAAAGTTTATGAATTGCAGAAGGCAGCTCTGTTGCTGTAATTCTGACCTTTTTATTAGCATAAAAAACACTGAAATCCCATTTCTACTAATTTATTTACTCACCTGTAGGATAATTCTAATTTACTAACTGCTGTTTTCTTCTTTAAAGAAAAGGGTAGTCGTTACCAACCTGAATGGTCACACTGCTCGAGTCAATTGCGTACAATGGATTTGTAAACAGGATGGCTGTAAGTATTACTCTGATTGTTAAATATGTGTTCAGTTGTTTTCTGGTGAGATATAGTTAGTCATTTTCTTTCATCACTTCTCTTAATATATCATTACCTTATCTAATGTTGTTCAGTTGGAAAATAGAAGAAAAATGGTATGCCCAGTGAAATATCTGACTTCTAATTTTACTTTATGGTGTGTGAAACCCAGATGACATAGCCCTGCTTAGGATGAGGGTAGAGGCACCCCTTGACTGGCAGGACATCTCCGCCCCTGTTGCCTGTATCTTTGATTGAAAACCTGTAAGCAGGGCCTAGGCTGAGACTGACATTCAGAAGACTCAGCCTCTAGGTCTGGTTCTGCAACAGAATTTTTTCACATCGATCTCTGTTGACTCCTGTTTGTAACTGTTAGTACCATCTGAAAAATTAGAGATTGGACTAGATCAGATGACCCTAAGAGACTTACAAGGTCAAACCACATATTTCATTGACATCCTTCCAAATGTATAGCTTTCTAGCAGCCATATGATGTGTGATATTATAATAGATTAAATACAGAGACAGTTGTGAAAGTCCAGTTACCCTCTAATAAAGTCAGACATTAAAGAGATTTGCAGAAATGTAAAACAGTGCCTCTCTTATTATTTTCTTAAAAAAATTGGTATTTCCCAAACCCTGTGAAAATGTTATTTCTGTCAGCACATGATGGGCTTCATTACCATTTTTAAGTAAACTATTAAGTAAGTATTTTCCAAATTTCTAAGTTTTAATTTCTAATATATTTAATACTACTACATATGGCTCATATAATCAAAAGTCTTTTGGAGCCTTCAAAAGTTCTAAGAGGGGCTGGGGATATGGCCCTGAGTTCAATCCCCAGCACTGCAAAAAAAAAAAAAAAAAAAATTAGAAAGTTCTAAGAGTGTGAAGGAGTCCTGAGACCAAAAAGTTTGAAGATTACCAGTATACTATGGATTATTTTCTTTCATCCTTAAGATTCTCTGGCTCCAGAATTCTTAGTTAAATATTGATTGCTTTCAAGTGGTACTTCCAAAATCCAATGGAATTTCTTCAAGTATCTTAAAATATTTGTATTGTAGTATTGTTATAGAGTCTGAATTAAATTTATTTTTCATTCCACAAACACTTTTTGAAAGCATTCTGATCTAGGCACAAATGTAGAATTTTTTGAAATAGTGAGACTTCGCTACGATTTTACCTGTGTCATTAAGAAAAGTTTAATAAGCTATTTATTTCAATTGATAAAGCAATTTTTTGTATCAGGTTAGTTAAAACCACTAAATAGTGCAAGGGATGACTGTTAATGCAGGTGTGAAGACCATTAAAATTATATTAATTGCCACTATGTGGCATTCAAACACTACTTAATTCTCTGTATAGGAATTTGTTATGAAATGTTAATTTGGGCTTATGTACTTGATCTCTTTTTAAAAGTGAGGTTATATAAAATGAATTAATTGTGTATCACTGTAATCTATAACTATTATGATTGATTTCCTCTAAGAACAGGAGCAGATAATTCAGACTTCCTTTCCAGCCACTGCATAGGGACATATAAAATTTAATAATACCATTTCATATTCTTAAAATGTCTGATTTTAATATATTACTTTTGTGTACTCTATTATAATTATTCTCAAAGTCATGTAGATATATGGCTTAATTTCTGTGGTGCATGAAGAGATTTTAGCCCAAGATCCCAGTTGACTGACAGCAGAGTTTGGACATGTGTCTGGGACCTCTGGAGTATAAGTCTAACAGTGTTTGTTTAGTTATTTATTTTTTATAGCAAAAAGTTTTATAATGTATTTTGGACTATCTCCCTGTTGCCTCCCTAAATATTTAGCACATAGGCCAGAAGAAACAAATAAATCGAAAGTCTAAACCAAGCCAAAATTATGCTATTTCCTGCTTTTCTGGAATTTACTCCTAATTTTTTCTGTATCACCATGAAATTTTTTTTTTTTTTTTTTTTGATACTGGGGATTGAACCCACGGGCACTCCACCACTGAGCCCACATCCCCAGTCCTATTTTGTATTTTATTTAGAGACAAGGGTCTCACTGAGTTTCTTAGGGCCTCGCTGAGTTGCTGATCATCATGAAATTTTTAATGTATAAAAGAGCTATTTTGAAGAATGTCTAATCTCAAAAGTAAGTCAAATGTTTGATACCAGCAACTGATTGTAAAGTTTCATAAGTTATTCCTGCCAAAAGTGTTTAGCTGAAATCTAATTATGAGGAAATAATCAGACAAATCCATATTGAAGGACACTACAAAATAGTTGGTCTACACTGTCATTGTCACAAAAAAGGGAGGAACTGAGAGACTATTCTAGATTAAAGGAGATGATAAAAAAATGATTACCAAATGTGATCCTTAGTTAGATTCCAAATCTAAAACAAAAAGTTATGAAGATGTTACTGGAATAATTTGAAAAATTTTAATATGGGCTGTATTGCATTATAATACTGTGTCAATGTTAAAATTCTTGAACATAATAATCCTATTGTGTAATGTAGGAAAATGTTCTAGTTCTTAGGAGATACATGGGAAACTCTTTGAGGTTATAGAGTTTACAAGTTATTTTTTCCATCTTTTTTTATTGATGCACTATAATTGTACATAAATGATGGAATTTGCTGTTACATATCTGTACTTAAACACAGTATAACAATATAATTTGGCCAATATCACTCCCCAGCACTACCTCCCTCCCTCCCTACCTCTCTCCCCCTGATTCCTTCCTCCTTTTGATTTCCCTTTGATTTTCATGAGATCTACCCCCATCTTTTTTTTCCTTTTTCCTCTTTAGCTTTCAAATAGGAGAGAAAACACAATCCTTGACCTTCTGAGTTTTGACTGATTTTGCTTAACACAGTGGTGTCTAGTTTCATCCATTTTCTTGCAAATTCAATAATTTTATTTTTCTTTATGACTGAATAAAACTCCATTGTGTATATATACCACATTGGTATGTATACATGTTATGCATTCATCCATTGATGGACACCTAGGCTGGTTCCATAGTTTGGCTATTGTGGATTGTGCCGCTATAAACATGGATATGCATGTATAACAATATGATGACATTAATTCTTAAGGGTAAATACCAAGAAGTGGTATAGCTGGATTATATGATGTTTCCATTCCTAACCTTTTGAGGAACCTCCATACTGATTTCCATAGCAGTTTTACTAATTTACAATCTTACCAAGAGTGTGAAGGTGTTCCTTTTTCTCCACATCCTTTCCTTCCTTTATTTTTATCTGTATTCCTGATGACTGCCATTCTGACTGGTGTGAGAGGAAATCTCAGTGTAGTTTTGATTGCAGCTTATTTTTTAATGGTTTGGAAAAAAAATATATACAGATTTAGAAAGTACAAGATCAAGAGCAAAAGGTTAATCTTGGTGAATCCAGATAAGGAATGTAGGAGAGTTCTTATATGTTTCGTTTCTTCTCTTTTCTTTTTCTTTTTTTTTTTTAATTTGTTCTTTTTAGATATACATGACAATAGAGTATATTTTGACGTACATACATGGAGTATACTTTATTCTAAATGGGAACTTATATATTTTCTATACCTTTGAATTTTTAAAAAATAGCTGGGGAGAAAAGAAATAAAAATATTTACTAAGATATTATTATTTTTTTCCAGCTCCTTCTACTGAATTAGTTTCTGGAGGATCTGACAATCAAGTGATTCACTGGGAAATAGAGAATAATCAAGTGGGTAGACATTTATAAGAAATAATTTCTGTCTACTTTCATTTGCAAATTCCCCCCCCTTTCCTGTCTTTCCTTTATGAAGTTCCCTCATTTTTTCCCTTATCTGTAACCCAGATGCTATATTTTCTGTACTTCATAGGCCCTGTACCCCTTCCCATGTTCAGTTCTGTTCCTATATTCATATGCTCCCCACCCCATATTCATGTGCTTTTAACCATCTCTGTGAATTCTATGTCATTTGGGATAATTTTCAAACTGTTCTTACATGGACTGTTTTGTTTTCAATGATAGTAAAAATTGATCCTGTATTAACAGGGCAGGTACTACCATGTGAATTTAGGCCTTCATATATTCTGACTCATCTGCACTGTATGGTATGGATGGGCCTCTATTGATGGACAGTTAGATTGTTTCAAGTTATTAGCAAAGATTAAAAGTGAAAAAAGTTAGTGCATTAGATATCTGAACATCTACCATGCAAAAGATACAAATAAGGCAGAGTCCTTCTCATGAATCATGTACATAGTTTTGAAGGCAAAATGAACTTGAGTAACTAAAGGCCAGGTGATTCCATGCATAGGTGTACTGACTTGTTGCACTACCACCTTAGTGCTATGCGAGTTCAGCAAAGATTTAAGAGGTGGCCTTTGTGTTGAGTGTTAAAGTGTAGTATGATTGCCCTGGGAGAAATGAAAAGGGTAAGGATTCAGGCAGGAAAAAAAAAAATAGCAATTTTATTACATGTGTGAACCTTTTCTCCACTTCTTAAATCTCTTAGCATCCCTTATAACTCTGAGGAACATAGTTTTGGAAATGTTACTAGATAATACATTGTGGACAGTAATATTAGTGAAATAGAATAGAAGAAGATCATGTGGGAATTCAAATACTAGCTTTATGCATTTTTTCTTTACTAGTAGGCATTTGGAAGTCAGCAATGATTTTTAAGCCCAGGAATATGAATATCAAAAGAAGATTAATCTGATACTGAAAGCCAAATTAGAATAGGAAAAAATATGAAGGGATATATTTTTGAAGAAAAGTGATTTTACCATTGACAGATTGGTTGTCAAAAGAGTGTTAATCTGATGGGCAGGGAAATAAACAATGAAAAATGATGTGATTCTGTCTTAGGGCCCTAAGAGGAAGGTGTTTCTACAGAGAAAAAGAGGCAAGTAGGAAGGAAGATGTGGAATCAGTTGTAGACATATTATTTGAATTGTGGGCTAGACACTTTGAGTTATCTTCAGAAATAGAAGGCAGATATGGGGGTAGATTTTAGAGCCACCTGAACTTGAATGAAAGTACCACAGTGGGGGAACGAAGCAAACTTGGCTCCAGTTTAGACCAGTCTTGGCAGAAGAATCCAGAAAGGGGTATTTGAGCTTTTATTTATGAGACTTTGAAGTGAGACTTGGAAGACTCTTTCCTCAGTGTTGCCCCGCTTGTGTCCTTACAATAGAGAGGATTTCAGGTTAAACAGACATACCTGATGGCAGACAGCAGATGTAGAGAGGGGGAGAATGTGAGGCCAAACAGGGAGGAGGAGGAGGAAAAGGGGGATGAAAGGCATAAAAGAGGGATGAAGGAATAAGGATTCAGAGGAAGGGGCCACATGTCGGACCCTCCTATGGGCTTATGTGTTCCTCCCTATGTGCATTTCTGTGCATGCAGGTGCTCAGTGAACCTTGACTGCTGATAAAAGGAAATCTAAACTGGTGTAATAAGAGGTTTGGATCTTTGATCAGTGAGCATTGTTTCTTAAAAAGCTAGTGAACTTGAGAGATTACTTCTGTTTTGTATGTGTGTGCATGCATGCATGCACTTAAAATTCTCTGATGGTTGAACTATAACCCTGTTTAAATGTGTAAAATGAATATTTTCATTATATTTAATTTTTTAGGGTACAATGATAATGGGCTCATGTAAAGAAAGTTTATAAATACAGAAAATTAATTAGAAGGAAAAAACTGTACAAAATCTGAACATAGTTAACTTTTTGAATAATAGCATTCCAGATCTCTAATTCTATGTAATTATGCATAAAACAGATTGTACCATGTGTGAACCATTTAGAAATATTTTTTTCCGAAGAGGTCTAGGTTAATGATTAAATAAGTTAGTGTACAGATCTTTTTTTTTTTTTTTTTTTTTTTTTTTGTGGTGCTGGGGATTGAACCCAGGGCCTTGTGCTTGCAAGGCAGGCACTCTACCCACTGAACTATATCCCCAGCCCTAGTGTACAGATCTTAATGCATAAGTATCAGCTACTTTGTTGAGTGGTAGATTTTTGTTTAAGTTGGGAAAACAACTGAGTAGACATTGAAGAAACACTTTTATTTCATCAGACAATTTAAAGAAAAGAACTTCCAAAGGAAGTAGTGGATTTCACATACTTGAAAGAAACTCATAGACCTGGTCTTGGGATGCAGCTTAGTGTTAGAGCACTTGTGTAGCATGTGAAGACCCTCGGTTCAGTCCCTAGTACCCCCAAACAAACAAAAAGCAGTGAAACGGATACCAGAGGGAATGTTGCAGGGTAAGCAGATAGACTTAATGAGCAAACAGAAATTCCCATATCTCTGTTCAATATTTCTGTTTTTGTTTTTGTTTGGTACTGGGAATTGAACTCAGGGACATTTAACCACTGAGCCATATCCCCAGCCCTTTTTTGTATTTTATTTAGAGACAGGGTCTCACTGAGTTGCTTAGAGCTTTGCTCAATTGCTGAGGCTGGCTTTGAACTTGAGATCCTCATGCCTTAGCCTCCCAAGCTGCTGGGATTATTATTTTTCTGTTTTGCAGTCATACTTGATATTAGCAAGTATCACAAGTAAATGCTGAAAGCATTCTCCCTCATTATCACCAAAAACTTTAACTTCACAGTGAGAAAAAAAAAAAAACTGGCAGAAACTACCTTTACTAAGATAACAGGGTTAATGTAACTAAAATTTTGACAAACTGGTTTGTGCTTCTTATTGTGTGCCTATACAGTAATGCTGTCAGAACATATATCCTGAATCTGTTTAAAATTTATATCCTGAGTTTGTTCATAAGGAAACATTAGACTAATCCAACAGGAAAGGCATTCCACAAAGTTGGACTGTATTCTTCAAAAATGTAAATGTCATGGACATCTTCCCACGGGAGTAGGCATACATTTGTCTTTACCTTTTTATTGGCTGCAGTGTATGTGTACTCTAATTTATTTCATCAGTTCCCTATTGATAATTTTGGGTTGTTTTTTCACTATTATAAACAGCATATGATGTTCATTTGTTCATTTGTCTTTTACTTGTGTCTTACTAGGGCTATTCTCAAGAGTAGATTCTTGAATGTGACATTGCTCATTTAGAGGGTGTGTACTTTTGTGTGCTATTAACATGGTCAGACTTCTTGAACGTTTATCATTCTCTTCAACTTGGAGGACCTATTTCTGGGTCAAGTGTTAAATGGCACTTTTAATCCTATGATCCCAACTAAATAAAGGTGAAACTGATAATTCCTTTTTTTTTTTTTTTTAAATCATCATCCTTTTATCTTTCTGATTCAGCTTTTAAAAACAATCCATCTCCAAGGCCATGAAGGACCTGTTTATGCAGTTCATGCTGTTTACCAGAAGGGGGCATCAGGTGCTGCATTACACACGCTGATAGTTTCTGCTGCTTCAGATTCCACTGTTAGACTCTGGCTTAAAAAGGATTCAGAAGGTAGGTTGGGAGGCATTATGATCCCGATAAATGAAATAGTAATTATCAAATGAAAGAAAACTATTAAGAGCATGAATATAATTTTTTCAAACTTTCAAATAACTTTAGGAGTCCTATAATTCTAATCTAAATGTTTTTCTTTTACAACCTTCTCAAAACTTTCCTACACTAAACTGACAATGTAATTTCCTTCTAAGCTTTTCTACATTGGTGCTGGTAAATCTAGAGGTACTTTATCACTGTTTTATATCCTGGGCTCTTTTTGTTTTATTTTTTAGTTTGGAACTGGGTCTTACTAAGTTACTGAGACTCTTTTGAACCTGCGCTCCTTCTGTCTCAACCTCTTGTATTGCTGGGATTACAGGTGGTGTGCCACCATGCCTGGCCTTTTAAGCTTTTTCATGAATCGTTTTGTTCTCTTGCAACCTTGGTAGAATTTGGTCATTTAATATCACATGGTCAAGTAGGGGCTCAAGATGACTTCTCTCATCTCCGAGCTGACTCCCAGGGCTGTGATGATGTGGTGGTTGTTCATGGTGTTTTTTAATTTTTTTCTTAGTAACATGCATTCAGACGTTGAACTTTGGAAATGGATTTGCTCTGGCTCTCTGCTTATCTTTTTTGCCTAATACTGATGGTGAGTATCCTAGTAAGTATATTATTAAAAGAGCAGTGTATTTATATATTTCCATATGACTAGAACCTAAAAGAAATGTATCTTCATTTTATATTTGTTTGTTTTGACTTTTTTTGTTTTTTTGGTGGTACTGGTGGTCAAACCATGGGCCTCACATGTTAGGCAGCATTCTATCACTCAGCTATTCCCCCAGCCTTGTATTTAGAAGTTTTCATGAAACAAATTAAGATGTGGATAAAGCACTTGTTACAATATTCAGATGGTCTAAGTATAGAATATGAAGTTGCAGGAGGCTATTAGAAAACTTGGAACTGTTGAAAATTTAAGTAACAATATATATTCAGGATTGATACAGCTACTTATGAGCATGGATGTTTATAGTTCTAATTTGGGAAAAGTATCTAATTCCTTAGAAGGTAAAGATCTGAGATAAGTTGAAAAAGTACAGAAGATGGACTATGTGAGCTTTTCTCTCAAGGTGACAGCCTCTTCAAATCTTGCATAATGACAGTTTGCCTGAACCCACTTAAAATCCCCAAACAGAAAAAATTTCCTTTTCCTTTGCAACTCAACTGTACCTATCATTTCATTTTCCTCCACAAAAAGTAATAGCCAGTGTGAAGCAGTCATTCACTTTGCCACCTCTGTTACTATACGATAGGAGTGATGAAGAAAGATAGGGTCTAGAAGTGCCAGCCTTTCTTGCACTCTGCAGCAGAAACTATGACTCCATAGTTTCATGTTATGTTCCCTGTTGTGCAAGTGTTCCTTGAGAGGAAGATCTGTAAAATTCTAGTTTTTAACATAGAATTTCATTTCTCCCCATTTATTGAAGCCAAGTGACTAGCATTTTTTTGTTTGTTTGTTTTAAGTTGATTTAAAGTGAGAAGACCTTTGAAAAACACATTTGGTAGTATGGTATTTCCTTAGAAAAGAGTTCAGGTGTTATCTTGCTCCAGAGTCATTAGGGCTGTCCCTTGATGTGAATTCGTTTTTTGTCTTATTAAAGATAGCTTATTTTAGCCACTTTTTTCAAAGCTCTGTAGCTACATATTTAATTACTATTTCCTCTTTTACTTTATTTTAATATTGAATTCAGTCTCCAATAAAATGTAAAGTCCTTAAAGTTAAAAATGTATCTGTAAATCTTTGCACAAATAGTGATGCTGGCTCAGAGTAATTCTTTATTATTCAACTGGACTAACAGCTTCTCATATTGGTCCTTTGGCTGACATGGTAAAAATGTACGATACTTGCTCTTTTTTTGGGGGGGAGGGGTATTGGGATTTAACCTAGGGATACTTTACCACTGAGTCATATTCTCTTCCCTTTTTATTTTTTATTTTGAGACTGAGTCTCACTAACTTGCTTAGGTTACTGAGACTGACATGAACTTGTGATTCTCCTGCCTCACCCTCCTGAACCACTGGGATTATAGGCATACACCACCATACCTGGTTCCCCTCTTGCTCTTGAGTTTCTTTCTCATTGTTCTTTCTATCATAGGTGACATAGATACTATTATCGGAGTTTATTATTATTGTTTGTCAACTCACCATTGACTAATGTTTTAGAGTATCTCTTTTATTCCTGGAGATAATTGAGCACTTTCAATTTGTTTGTTCAATGGTCTGGGAAATAGAAGTCGGGATACTTTATTTAGAGCTAAGAATCCATAAAGGTGATCCTACTTGTGGTGAAGTACTTACAGTCATGCCTGTTTTTCTCCTTCTAGTACCAATATTAGCATGTGGTGATGATGACTGCAAAATTCACTTATTTGTTCAACAGAATGATCAGGTAAATAATGATATTTATTAAAAAATTAGAATTATGATTTGCTTAGTGACATATCTTAATATGGACTACTTACAGATTATAGGATTCAGGAATGTTAAAATTCAAACCAAAATCATCCAATAGGGGAATCTTTTCTTCACAGTTCTTGTGTTAGATGATTTTTCTTTCTTTATTTGAACACCAAGTAATTGTAGCCTTAGTCACCAGGCTGAGTTGTTAGGGAGAAACAGGTCATTAAATAGGTGCAGGAGAGAAAGAAGATTCCGTGGTAGTGCTTTTTTGTTTTCCTTAAAAATTTCAAATGAGGTATAGCATATCTATAGTAAAGCCAGTGTTTATTTATCTTTCTAAGTTTTACCTACACTTTGAGTGTCTAATCTAAAGGAGAGAAGTTCCAGAAATTAGGTTGGCCCAGTTTCTGCATTCTGTAAGATCTACCATTTTTACATTCAATGTCTGTAGCATGTCATTTATCTTGTAAGCATTTAGATTACTTGAGATCTATAGATAGTGTATTATCAACTCAAAGTTGTTCGGTTAATGCTTTCGGTATTAAATGATGAGAACTTTTGTTCCCAAATGAGTGCTTTATTCTATGTGTAATCACGTCGCATTCTTAGTAAAAGCAATGCAGTAAGACTGACTAAGATAAAATGAAGTCACTGATATATGTGGAAATGTTAAATTATCACGCCCAGTGATTTTTATTATCTTTCTAGTTTCAGGAAGTGCTTTTTCTCAGTGGACATGAGGATTGGATAAGAGGCGCGGAGTGGGCAACTTTTGGTCAGTATGACATTTTGCTAAAGTACAGCTGATGGGGACAAGTTTGTGTAACTTCCAAGAAAACAGTCTCCTGTGTTTTACTTTTAAAGTTTTCTTTATGTGTTACATATTTCTCTGTCCCAATTATAAAAGAGGATACTTATCCCTATGTTGACTATTAACTGGGTGGTAGAAGATGAACCGAATTGATGTTTCAAGATGATGCCAACTGTATTGTCTACATGCAGGCATTCTTGAAAAGTTCTTGGTAGAACTTAGTGGGCCGTCTATGAATAACATTTATCATTGCATGCATGTTTGTCAATTTTATGAAAATGAATGCAGGTGAAATGAATGAAGGATCTTATACCTACATTTAAAAATGATCCAATTTCTTTTTTTAATTAGGTAGAGATCTTTTCCTAGCAAGCTGTTCACAGGATTGCCTGATAAGAATATGGAGGCTGTATGTAAAATCGACATCTTCAGAAATTCAGGATGATAATATAAGACTGAAGGAAAATACTTTTACTATAGAAAATGCAAGTGAGTCACTGAAAATATTTGCAGTACTTGGGTCTACTGACTGAGTCATTTTATGTATTTCAGTACACATCTATGTGAGGGTTCATTTTTTTAAAAGTGTCAGACCCTTATCTGAAACTGGTTTTCATTTGTATATGAGATTGAGTAATTTTTCATATTTAAAAATTATTTTTCTTCTTTTTTTAGAATATTTTTTAAGTTGTCAGTGGATCTTTTTATTTTTATTTAATCAATTTATTTATTTATATGTGGTGCTGAGGATTGAATCCAGGGCCTTACACATGCCAGGCAAGTGCTTCATCACTGAGCCACATCTCTAGCCCCCCCAAAAAATTATTTTTCTTCTAAGCTATAATAGTAAGATATTTTAAATTGTTAAACATAATGTTTAATATTTCTCAATAAATTAATTTGCAAAAGGTTGCTAAATTTGCAATTTTAGTATAGAAAGACATAAGGCAATAGTGTGAATTACCCGTACTTTTGTTGGAATATATATATATTTTTTGTATCAGGGATTGAACCCAAGGGTGCTTAACCACTGAGTCACATCCCCAACTCCTTTGACTTCTTGTTTTTTTTTTACTTTTTATTTTTTTGGTACTGGGATTGAACCCAGGGGCACTCGACCACTGAGCCACATCCTCAGCCCTATTTTGTATTTTATTTAGAGACAGGGTCTCACTGAGTTGTTTAGGGCCTCGCTAAGTTGCTGAGGCTGGCTTTGAACTCGCGATCCTCCTGCCTCAGCCTCCCAGGTGCTGGGATTACAGGCGTGCGCCACCACGCCTGGCTTGACTTTTTATTTTGAGAGAGGGTCTCATTAGGTTACTTACAGCATTACTAAGTTGCTGAGGATCCCACGCTGGAATTACAGGCATGTACCACCATGCTCAGCCTGTTGGATTTTTTTTTTTTTTTTTTTTTTTTGGTGGTGCTGGGGATTGAACCCAGGGCCTTGTGTGCAGTATGTTTTTAAGAGACTAGCTAAATCCGTACATTTGAGTATTATAAGTAGTTTTGATTTTCTTACTGTCTAGCATTACAATGGTATCCTTGCAAGGTAGATACTGTTGGAATGTTGAATATGAAGATTTGTTTTCATATGTATCTAAATTATAAAATTAGTTCTTAGTAAGCCTTTTTCACCTAAGTATACTCTTCTCAGTTATAGAACCTGTTAGAGTTGAAATTTGGGTATAGGGTTTTATAAGGATAACAAAGAAATGATGAAACCAACATATTATTATGAGTAGCTATACCCAAATGTGAAATTGTTCATTAATTATTTTGTTTTAAAGTTTTAAATTATTTTAAATTATTTTGTTTTAATTTAATGTTCCTTTTTTCTGCATTTATCTCATTTTTTTTAATGGTATTTTAGGTGATATCTTGATAATGAGTGCGGAAACAAGGAGGCTGCCTTTTCTGTATTTGCTTTTTTTTTTTTTAATGGTATTTTAGGTGATATCTTGATAATGAGTGTGGAAACAAGGAGGCTGCCTTTTCTGTATTTGCTTTCAAAATATATATAAATATATATATATAAATTTAAATTTATTTATTTTTTTGCTGGCTGAGGATGGAGCCCACATTCTCACACATGCTGAGCTATGCCCCCAACCCTATTTTTTTTCTTTAGCAGTGTTGGGTGTTAAGCCCAGCATACTCTATCACTGAACTACACACCCAGCCCTGTTTTGAATATTTTTGTTTTGAGACAGTGTGTTGACAAGACTGCCCTTGAACTTCCAGTCCTCCTGCTTTAGCTTCCCAAGGAGCTGGGATAATGGGCATATGCTACCACACCCTGCTCCCAGCCCTATTTTTTAAATGGACACAGAAAAACATAAAAATTGTACATGTGATGTTTCAATACATTTATAGTGTGTATGTTTTTGCTTTTTAATCACTTTATAACAGCTGTTTCAGAAATTTTTTTAAAAATAAACATTACTTAATATTTATTTATGACCAGATAGAGAAAATTTCATTTTTAAAACTTTATCTCCTGTGATTTTGAAGACTAGGTGAGATTAATAAAATTTAGAATACTGGTTCTTTTTGTTGAATCTCAGCTATTATGTTTTATTTTAATTTTTAAATGTAGTTGCACAGCTGACTTGGTCAATCAAATGTTCTTTTTTAGCAGGTATATGAAGAAGAAAAATACCTTGATTGCTTTTTTTGTAGGTATTAAAATAACATTTGCAGTTACTCTGGAGACTGTGTTGGCTGGTCATGAAAACTGGGTAAATGCAGTTCATTGGCAACCTTCGTTTTATAAAGGTAAGAAGAAAAACATGCAGATCCCCTTTCATTTAACTCTTGCAGTATTTTAAGCTGACTGATTGCAGTGGAGGGTTTTTTTTTTTTTTTTTTTTTTTTTAGTGTGATTAGGAATCTCAAATGTAATACATTTTCAAGTTGGTGGGGTGTAAGACTGCATTCCTGGTGTGCTGGACACTGGGTTCCACTGAAAATTGCTCTTAAGTGGACAAAGTATGATCTTTGTCATGATGCTAAAACTATCACACCCCCTTTACCTTTGTTTCTTATAAATTTCTACCTAGTCATTAAGAGATTTAAGGAAAATTGACTTTCAAGCTAATTTTACAGGAACTTTTAGCCTTGGTAGTAAAGTTGATAATACTGAGATTATATTATAAAAAAGCAAGACATTTTTTTTCCCCTTCTTTCTTTTGCTGATAACTTCTGTTTATGGAGTGGTTGTTTTATCATGCCCAAGCTGGTGCTGGATATAGAGCTGTGCAAGGCCTGGCCTTTTTCTTCCCCAGTCCCTTCACAAGACAAGAGTTACAGTAATTAATGCTCAAGCAATCACCATTCAGCTCTTATACATTATGCTATATTTCCCACTGTTTTAAAATTTTTTTATTGTTTTCTCTCTTTGGGCCAGCTCTGATGCATCCCATCTGGCCTTGACTAGTGGCTTTTTATTTCCAATTTATTATACTCCATTTTTGCCAGCCTAAGCCCTCTATTGTCAGTTAACGTAGATATTAGGACTCTGCCCAGGGTTACTGCTTTACCATTTCTGCGCCATAGAAGCAACTAGCTGCACTTTTAGCAACTCAGGCAAGGTTAATTTAAAAACAAGAAAGTCCAGTCTTCTTTTTCAATAATAATTTGAAATTACGTTTTCACTGTTAAAACAAGAGTAAGCCTTTATTTTGGACTCAGCTCTTATACCAGGCCACAGTAGACCAGATTTTGAGTCAAAATCAAAGTGAGTCACACATGTTAAAGTTCCACATCATCAAGCTGAAACTAAGCTCTTTATCTGACTTTCTAAGAGAAATCAGGATTAGAAAGATAATGGCCAAAGATAATGGGGTTGTAGCTTAGTGGGTAGAGTGTGCTTGCCTAGCACACGTGAGACACTCGGTTTGATCTTCAGCACTGCATAGAAATAAATAAAACAGAGGTATTGTGTTCATCCAAAACTAATTAAAAGCTGGGTGTGGTGGCGCACGCCTGTAATCCAAGCGATTTGGGAGGCTGAGTCAGGAGGATCACGAGTTCAAAGCCAGTCTCAGCAACTTAGCGAGGCCCTAAGCAACTCAGTGAGACCCTATCTCTAAATAAATACAAAATAGGGCTGGGGATGTGGCTCAGTGGCTGAGTGTCCCTGAGTTCAATCCCTGGTTCAAAAAAAAAAAAAAAAAAAACTAATTAAAAGAGGAAAGAAAGATAATGGCCAAATTTTCCACAGTGAAAAACAAAATTAAATATTATATATCAAGAACTCCTGTATGTTCTTTTGAACCTCCCTTCTGCCCTTCTGTAGAGGTACCTACAGTACTGAATTCAGTGCCTTTCATTCCCATGCATGTTTTTATACTTTTATTGCACATTTGTATACCAATAAATAATAATGTTTTTATTTATAAGATATCAAAACTTGATAACTGTATGTATTCTTTTACAAGATATGTTTTTAATTTAACATGTTTTGGAGGTGTATTCACGTTGATTCATGTAATTAGTTATTTTTTTAAATCCCACTATAACATTCCATTGCTTGAATATGCCACAGCTTGGTATCTGTTCTAATGGTTGGCCTTTAGGCTCTTAGTGCATTTTAGCTATTATAAACAATGCTACAGTGAATGTTCTTGCACCTTGCTTATTGTTTTGTTTCTGATAAGCTATAAGCACAATGCTTATTAATCTCCTAAAGGCATTAGTTTTTATTCTTTAGATGGTGTTCTACAGCAGCCAGTGAGATTATTGTCTGCTTCAATGGACAAAACCATGATTCTCTGGGCTCCAGATGAGGAGTCTGGAGTTTGGCTAGAACAGGTAAAATGTGGATACTTACAGAACAGAAAATTGGACTTTGTAAACTAAATATTTGAATCCTACATCTGTACTGCTAGATCTATACATTTTCAGTCTTTGTATACATTAAATGAGTTAGAACTTAAAAGTCTGGAATCAATTTCCATTGTAAGAAATGGGACTATTATACTTGAGAAGAATATGTATTCTGCAGCAGACAGTAGTTCATTTTTATTTTGTAGATAAAACTTGTTAATTGCTGTGCTCAATCTGTTTCCTTATTGATTTGTCTGATTTTCTGATTGAGCTATCAATTACTGAGAGAGCATGTAAAACTGTTTCATAATCTGATAGTGGATTTTATCTGTTTCTCCTTATAGTTCTGTCAGTGAGGCATTGCTATTAGCTATATCAAAATTAGAATTGTTATATCTTCTATGTGACTTGAAATTTTAATCAATGTTACTAACTTTACTTCTAAGAAATCTTTTTAATCTTAAAAAGAGATGGGAACTGTTAAGTGAAAATTGTTTTCTGTTATTGTATAGGTTCGAGTAGGTGAAGTAGGTGGAAATACTCTGGGATTTTATGATTGTCAGTTCAATGAAGATGGTTCCATGATCATCGCTCATGCTTTCCATGGAGCATTGCACCTTTGGAAGCAGGATACGGTTAACCCAGTAAGGAAAGCACTTTTCAAACATTTCTAATGACAGAGTGAATCTTCAACCTAAATAGTGTTTTACTTATAACACTGTACAGAAGCATAATAGAGGCATTTGAGTTGAAGTGACACCACTTATTTCTGTAGACATTGTACTGTATTTACAGTACTTGAGAAACTCATGCTTTTCTAAGAAAAGTACAAATTTATATAGGAGCATTGAAGATTGAATGATGCTTAAATGAGTTAACATTGGCAAAGGGCTGGGATATATATAGCTCAGTGGTAGAACATTGCCTAGCATATGCAAGGCCCTGGGTTCAATCCCCAGCACTGCCCCCACCAAATTTTTCTTATTTTATGGATGAAAAATAGGGCCTGTTACATACTAGATGCTATATATTTTAAATTAAGTAAATAAGAACATTGAATGAAATGTTACGGTGTATTCTGAATGTGTATCTGATGGTTTCTTAAATTAAAAAAATATGCTTTTTAGTTGTTGGTGGACCTTTATTTTCTTTCTTTATTTATATGAGGTGCTGAGGATTGAACCCCGTGCCTCACGCTTGCTAGGCAAGTGCTCTACCACTAAACCACAACCCCAGCCCTCTGATGTTTTTTTAATAAAGTAGAAATTCATGGATTTGCATAACTTTTAGTTTGTGTCACCTGTGAGGTTTTAATATTTCAATTTATAGGGGGGATTTACTCTTTTTCTTGTATTTTCCATTTGCAGTTGACCTTTTAGATTGATAAACAATTATGACACTATTAAGGTACAAACTGCTTTTTTTTTTTTTTTTTTTAAAGGTGAATGTTGTTTTATTAAGGAGCAAAATCAATTAATAGTGGAACAAAGATATTCATTTAAACAAATGGTCCTAGAACAAGTGGACATCAACACCCAAAAAACAAGCAGACATACAAAAAGAGTCTGGAAACAGATCTTACACTCTTCAAAAAAGTAAATAAGAATAAATCATAGATCAACACTTAAAATGCAAAACAGTAAAACTCTTAGCAGGTAACATATGAGAAACATACATGATCTTGGTGTAGTAACTGCACTTAGGATATAACACCAAAAGAGTAATTACTAAAGAAATAATTGATCATATGGACAACATTGAGATTGAATGTTTTTGTTCTGTAAAATGACACTCTCGAGAGTAAGATAAGCTATAGATTTGGTAAAAAAAAATTTTAAAAGTTATGTCTGGTAATTATGCAAAGTATATAAAGAATTCTTAACACTCAGCAATAAGATATACAGACTGCTTTTTAAGATACATTTTATTTCCTTGACTCAGCTGGTCTTTAAGGGCTTTCACAGAAAGAAAAGCATTAGATGAGTAAGGAGGAACACAAACCAGAACATAGAATCTCACTATACCTACCTGTGCTTACAGTTTGACTTATCAAATGTTGAGAGTGATTTGTTTTCTGAATGGACTTTGTTTTTTAGAGCAGTTTTAGGTTAGTAGCAGAATTGAATAGAAAATTCAAAATTCTATATATCTCTATCCCAGCACATCTTCCCCCACTGCCATTGACCCAAACCAGAGTTGTACATTTGTTACAATCAAGGATGTTTTTTTGTTGTTATTTTAGTACTAGGGATTGAATCCATGAGTATTCTACCTCTGAACTACATCCTAGCCCTTTTTATTTTTGTCTTTGGTATCGGGGATTAAACTGAGGGGTGCCTAACTACTGGACCACATCCCCAGCCCTTTTTATTTTTTGAGACAGAATGTTGCTAAGTTGCTTAGGGCCTCACTAAATTGCTGTGACTGGCTTCAAACTTGGCTGTCCTCCTCCCGCAGCCTCCTGAGTAGCTGAGATTCTAGATGTGTGCCTCTGTGCCTGGTGAGTGATTTGTTTTGTGTGTGTGTGTGTGTGTGTGTGTGTGTGTGTGCTGGAGATTGAACCCAAGAGGGCTTTACCATTGAGTTGTATCCCTGGCCCTTTTATTTGTTGAGGCAGGGTCTCACCAATTTGTTTAGGGCCTCACTAAGTTGCAGAGACTGTCCTCAAACTTGCAGTCTTCCTGTCAGTGGCTGGGATTACAGGCAGCTTGGTAGGTGATATTTTAAAAGCAAATAAATATTGCCCTCTAGGACTGTTACTATGCAAAACTATATTGTTAGCCCAAAAGAACTGTCCATTTACTCAGAACTTTTAAATTCACATTAGTGCTAACATTAGAACCTGATTCTGTGTTACAGAAGAAATTAATATTTTTCGTTACACTTTTTTTTAATACCAGATTACTGACTATTCATAGATTTGACTTTGAATGACCTGCCAGTTATTGATACAAATTTCATTTTCCTTTAAGAGTCAAAATTTTTTAATTTTTTTAATACATATATTTTTAGTTCTAGATGGACACAGTTCCTTTATTTCATTTATTTATTTTTATGTGGTGCTGAGGATTGAACCCAGTGCCTCACACATGCTAGGCAAATGCTCTACCATTGAGCTATAGCTCCAGCCCCTAAAAATTTTCAATTTTTTATAGTGCTTTCTAGTTATAGGTTATAGTAGAGTTCATTTTGACATAATCACACATACATGGAGTGTGACTTGCTCCATTTTAGTCTATAGTGTTTTCTCTGTCCCTTCTTTTTTCCCTCCCACTATCCCCTTGCTCTATTCTACTGGTCTTTCTCCTATTTATTTATTATTATTACTATTTTTTTTAAATATTTTTTTTTAGATGTTGATAGATCTTTAATTGTATTCACTTATTTATATGTGGTGCTGAGACTCGAACCCAGTGCCTCACACATGCCAGGCAAGCTCTCTACCATTGAGCTACAACCCCAGCCCTATTATTACTATTTTTAAAAAAGTATTTTTATTAGTTGTTGATAAAATTTTATTTTATTTATTTACTTATACACAGTGCTGAGAATTGAACCCAGTGCCTCACACATGCTAGGCAAGTGCTCTACCACTGAGCCCCAATCCCTGCGTATTTATTATTATTTTTTGATTGATGCTTTATAGATATACCTAAGGGTGGAACTCTGAGTACTATATTCATATTAGTGTAATTTTGTCAATTTCATTCCATAGCTCCTCCCTTTTCCTCTCCCTCCTCCCTCGCCTTCAGACTCCTTCCCCCACTCCACTGATCATCCCTCTATTTTCATTAGATCCCCCTTATCTCCCTATACTTTGCTCTCGCTTCTACATATGAGAGAAAAATTTTGACCCTTGACTTTCTGAGTCTGGCTTATTTCACTTGGCATGATGTTCTCCAATTCTATTCATTTATCAGCAAATGCCATAATTTCATTATTTTTTTATGAGGTGAATAAAATTCCATAGTATATATATATACCACATTTTCTTTATCAATTCATCTGTTGTTGGGTACCTGGACTGGTTTCAGAACTTGGCTGTTATTGAATTATTCTGTTATAAACATTGATGTGACTATATCACTGTAATACACTAATTTTTTTTTTTTTTTTTTTTGTACTGGGGATTGAACCACTGAGATGCAGTCCCAGCTCTTTTTATGTTTTATTTAGAGATGGGGTCTTGCTGAGTTGCTTAGGGCCTTGCTGAGTTGTGTAGGGTCTTGCTAAGTTGCTGAGGCTGGCTTTGAACTCAAAATCCTCTTGCCTCAGCCTCCTGAGTCGCTGGAATTACAGGTGTGCACTACCATGCCTGGCTGTAATATGCTGATTTTAGTTCTTTTGGATAAATAACAAGGAGTGGGATAGCTGAATCATATGGTGGTTCTATTCTCAGTCTTTTTTTTTTTTTTTTTTTTTTGGAGCCAGGGATTGAACTCAGGGACACTTGGCCACTGAGCCACATCCCCAGCCCTATTTTATATTTAATTAGAGACAGGGTCTCACTGAGTTGCTTAGGGCCTCTCTAAGTTGCTGAGGCTGGCTTTGAACTCGCGATCCTCCTGCCTTAGCCTCCCAAGTCGCTTGGATTACAGGCATGTGCCACTGCACCCGGCTTCTCAGTCTTTTGAAGAATCTCGATACTACTTTCCAAAGTGGTTGTACTAATTTGCAGTTCCAACAACAATGTAGGAATTTACCTTTTTCCACATCCTTGCTAGCTTTTATTATTATTTGTATTCTCGATGATTGCCATTCTAATTGGAATGAGGTGAAATCTCAATGTAGTTTTGATTTGCATTTCCCTGATTGCCAGAGATGTTGAATTTTTATTTATTGGTTGTTTGTTTTTCTTCTTTTGAGAAATGTTTTGTTCTTTCACCCTTGTATTAATTGGGTTATTGGGTTTTCTTGGTGTGTAGTTTTTTGAATTCTTTATACATTCTGGATTATTTGAATTCTTTATATATTCTGGGTATTAATCCCCTAACAGTCCAATTTTACTACCATTCGAGGTTATGTAAAAAGAAACTCTGGACCTTGCATATGACAATTTCTGTATTTTCCTATTGTTATTTATTACATGGTTGCTGTTCAGTAGGTGAATCACATAGGTTTGATTCTATTTCTGTCCTTTTCACCTGTGACTCCTTTTACATTATAAGCAAGCCACTAGGCCCACACTTAGAATCTACTGACTCATTTTACATAATACTTTTTCTTTCATTGTTTAGTTTAACAAATACAGGGTACCTGGTACATGCCAGCATGTTTTGCATGTTTTACAACATTTTTCTGCATATTTTGCTGATTTAATCAGTCCTTTTAATGTTCCGATGAGGTAGATGCCAGTTTTGAAATATCTGTTTTACAGAAGAGTTAATTGAGGCACAGAAAGATTTAAGTAGAGTCTGTTGCTAGGAGACTTTCAATAAATGATGAAAGGAGGGAAATTTCTCAAGATTAGTACTTTAGAGGGTACAACACATATTTGAATGTTTAAGTTCTAATGTGGTTGATTGGAAAACAGATGCTATTATTTTATGATCCTGTCTTATATATTTAGCTTTTCAGTTTGCTAGGGGTTTCCATCTTTCCTGTTGCCAACATGAGTGCTTTACTTTTGAGTGGTGGTGGTCTTTGATTATTTTGATATATGTCATGAGCACTTTCATTGCAGAGAGAATGGAGTCCAGAAATTGTCATTTCAGGACACTTTGATGGTGTCCAAGACCTAATGTGGGATCCAGAAGGAGAATTTATCATCACTGTTGGTACTGATCAGACAACTCGACTTTTTGCTCCATGGAAGAGAAAAGACCAGTCACAGGTAAAATATCTTCCTACTTGACTAACCACATTAAAAAACTTCCACGAGTAAGTAAAAAGTGGGACAACATTGTTAGCTCTTAGAGAAGTACAAATATACGGAGATTCCTCAGAAAACTTAGAATGGAACCACCATTTGACCCAACTGTCTTACTCTTTGGTTTATACCCAAAGGACTTAAAATCAGCATACTGTAGTGATGTGGCCACATCAATGTTTATAGCAGCTCAGTTCACAAGAGCTAAGCTATGGAACCAGCCCTTCAATAGATGAATGGATAATGAAAATGTGGTATATATATTCAATGGAATATTACTTGGCTTTAAAGAAGAATGAAATTATGACATTTGCCGGTACATGGATGGAGTTAGAGAATATCATGCTAAGTGAAATAAGCCAATCCCAAAAAACCAAAGGCCAATGTTTCCTATGATATGTGGATGCTAATTCACAATAAGGGGGCGGGGGTGCATTAGGGAAGCATAGAATTACTTTAGATTAGGTAGAGGGGAGTGAAGGGAGGGGAGATGATATGGAAGTAGGAAGGATAGTAGAATGAAACAGACATTATTACCTTATGTACATATATGACTGCATGATCGATGTGATTCTGCAACATGTACAATCAGAAAAAGGAGAAATTATACCCCACTTATATATGATATATCAAAGTGCATAAATGCATTCTATTGTCATGTATAACTAATTAAAACAAATTTTAAAAAATATATATAAAAAAAATCCCAAACCATGATGAGGTATTGAGAGATACTTCTATACACTCTTTAGCCTAAGTTAAAAAATAGTGACATTAACAATTGCTTATAAAGATGTAGAGTGACTGTAATTTTCATACTTTGCTGATGGGAAAGCAAAATGATCTAGCCACTTTGGAAACCTGTTCGGCATATTCTTAAAAACTTAAATATTTATCTCCTCTTTGCAATTCAAGTAATAATTCAAATGCTATTTGTCAAAATGTATTTTGCTTCAATTTCACATAAAAGTTGTATGTCTTATAGGTTTAACTCATTAGGAAGCATTAAATCTATAGTAGAAGTTAATTTCTGAAGTCATCTAATGTTTGGTTGAGGATAACTCTTTTTTTTTTTCCCTTTGGCAGTACTAGTGGAATTGAACCTAGGAACTCTCATATCCTGGGCAAATGCTCTACCACTGAGCTCCTTCCCCAGCCTGAGGGTAGCTCTTATATAAGAAAATTTTTAGTCTTGACCCTCAGCTTAAATTGTCACAAGAAAATTTTACCATTAATAAGCCCTTGAACTTCTATATGGTGAAAGTCAGAAACTTCTACCTTTACTTCTGACAAAAACTCACAGGACTGACTAGGAGTTAGGTCATGAGAGCTAGTGAGATTTGCCAAAGGTATTGCTGCCACAGTAACATGATAGATCTTTGGAGCATCATCTGTAGTCAGTTGAAAATACAAATCAAATGATTTAGAATGCTTTTCTGTGGCTCTTGTTGATTTACTACCAGTTCTTCTCCGTTGTTTATTTGTGGATGAGTCCGTCCAGTGGCCATAATTTCCACAGTATAGTTAGTAGTTTTGCATCTGACAGTTTGCTTGTTGAAAATAATTGGTTTTTGAAATATATGGCCATATTCATTTATTCTGTTTTAATATCCAGGTGACTTGGCATGAAATTGCAAGGCCTCAGATACATGGATATGACCTAAAATGTTTGGCAATGATTAATCGGTTTCAGTTTGTATCTGGAGCAGATGAAAAGGTTCTTCGAGTTTTTTCTGCACCTCGGAATTTTGTGGAGAATTTTTGTGCCATTTCAGGACATTCACTGAGTCATGTGCTTTGTGATGTAAGTATTCTTTCTAAAAGTTTTGCTTGAATCTAGTCACTTAATTTTAAATATTGAGTATTTTTTGCTTTGGGCTATAAACGGAGTATGTGAGTAGAAAAGAAGCCATATCATTTATTGGTTTGCCATATGTTTGTGTACACTGTGGCATATAATGGTTTAAGTATTAAAACCAGAAAATTTGTGTAACAAATGAGCTCAGAACGCTTAAAGTGACAATATCATGTTCTTTTGAGACATGAATATTATGTATTGTCACTGTGCTAGGTACCTATGATAAACTATACAACTCGAGTCCCATTTACAGAGATTGTCATCTTGCGTGTAGAGTAGTGGAAGGGGACAAGTCTAACTAACATACCTGTAATAATTAGATTATACCAGTTAACTGCTAAAGCTATGGTACGAAAGTAAGTTTCATAGAAGAGGTCACTGCACTGGAGTAATGACAACCTATTTAATGGGACTTCATTTGGGTTTTGTAAGAATAAGTTTTTGTTTTGTTCATTTACACCCCTCTTGCACAAGATTTGAGCAACTTATAAAAATACATGAATTATAAAAATCACAAAGTAATTTTGAAGGATGGGAAATTAAGTAGGAAGATAGTTACATTACACAGATGTGTGTTTCTTATGGTCCTTTACCTGAATTGAGTCACAAGTTTGGTTCTGAGCTCAAAAGAGTAAGTACGCTTTTAATAGGCAGAAGGAAGGAGAAAGAAGGGAGAGGGAGCCAGAGTTGTTGGGTGTTTGCTGGAATGAAAAGGAAATGGAGAAGTGGGAGAAGTCAGATCAGGGAAGATTTGGGGAGGCAGGTACAGTTCAGACTGTGGAGTGCCTTTGGAAGCCCTTTCACAGAGAATAAAAAAGTATTTTGGAACAAGGAGAATTTTCTGGGAGCCCAGAGGTTGAAGGCTTAGAAACCAGGTCTGACCCAGGTAAGACTGGAGAAGAAAGTGAGACTCATTTGAAATGAAATGCCCTGGAATACTCAGTGCGCTGTGCCACAGCCTTACTTAATTACACGAAGAGGTTTTAAAATTTCTTTCTGCCTATTTCTAATAATGGTGGGCATTGTGAATGTGATCTAAAGGGAGGTCTTGATTGTGATTCATTATATAGGGCTAACATTTGGGGATGAAGGGACAGTTAGTTTGGGGATCTTTTTAGTTTCAGGGATTGAAATGGACTTTCATGGAATCCTATGAAAGCCTTAGTCCCAGGTATACATTTAATTCCTAAAATACGGGAATCCCTGCTGGGTGTGGTGGCACATACCTATAATCAGCAGCTCAGGAGGCTGAGGCACGAGGATTGCAAGTTCAAAGCCAGACTCAGCAACTTAGCGAGGCCATATGCAACTTGGAGAGAACCTTTCTCAAAATAAAAAAAGGGCTGAGGATGTGGTTTAGTGGTTAAGTACCACCCCTGGGTTCAATCCCAGGTACCAAAATAAGTAAGTTCTAACTCCTGTATTAGAGTTTAAATTGTAAGAAACTCTTAACATGTGATCCTGGGCCAGTTTTGATGATTTCTATATAGTTTCAAATGTAGTAATTTGATTGCTTTAAGTTGTAGAATCTAGGCAGAGTAGGGCCTCTTCAGATGGCACTCTTATCAAGTTTTAAAATAGTTTTCAACTATTTAAGTATGATTAATGAAAATACAGTGACTGGGTATCATCAAAGATGTGCCTCTGAGGCTTTCTTGGAAGTAGAGCTTTGAGCCCTGTGTTTTCACCCTGCTGCCTTTCTTGTCAGACCCTGAAACCCACTGAGCTGTAAGGATTTGATGTGGATGAGAGGAAGCTTGGCTTTATAGATTGGGGTGGGGTGTCTGATGCAGTGCTCAGCATTGCATCTCTTGGTTAGGAGGTGGAAGAGTGGGCAGGTGTCCACACTAGATGGTCTTGAAACTGTTTCTCAACCTTTATGAGCATGACATTTTTGTAGTGCCTGAGGAAACTAGTATGTTTTAGTGTTTAAAACTTATGTTATCCTATTTTTTATTCCAGCAGGACAATGATCTTCCCCAAGGAGCTACTGTTCCTGCATTGGGATTATCAAATAAAGCTGTATTCCAGGGTAAGGCTTTGGTCTCAAATTATTCAACCCCTATTGGTACTTAAAACCTAGTTACACACTTGTGTAGTGTATACCTAATGCCTGCTGCAGCTCATTTTTTTCAATCATAGTCCACACATCTATCATCTCCTATCAGATTTTTGTGATAAGTATATGAGTGCAGACCACTGAAAATAGGACTAGCTTTCAGTCTTTCACAGAGCACTGCAGTCACAGATGGGAATGCAGGCAACCTGAGAGTCTGTTGTGTAGTTGAAAAAGTTTGTGAACTGCTAGGTCAAAGAAAATGGAAGGAATCTTTGTGGAACTGATTAATGTTTTCAAGAGCTTGTTTGAAAAACACTGGAGTGTAGAAATACCTTTGGCTTTGGAATCACGTAGCCAGAGCTTTGAAATGTACTACTTTGAGGTGCCACTGCTTTCTTATGGGCATCATTAGTATTGAGACAGTATAAGAGACATAAAGACAGTGACTCCATTCATCTTGCTGATGTGTTTCTTTAAACTAGGAGACATGGCTTCTCAGCCTTCCGATGAAGAGGAACTATTAACTAGTACTGGTTTTGAGTATCACCAGGTTGCCTTTCAACCCTCCATACTTACTGGTAAGAAATGTCAAGGAGATGATTTAATAGAATCACTAGTACACATGTATGGGTCTGTTGCTGCTGAATTAAAAAGGTGCTACAGAATTTGCTTTATTTGGCTAAAAATAGAAAAAATTATTGTATTCCTACAAATTTATTATAGAACCTCCCACTGAGGATCATCTTCTGCAGAACACTTTGTGGCCTGAAGTTCAAAAACTGTAAGTTAAATTATACTTACCTCTTTGATTTGATTCTGCCATAACTTGGGGATTTTTTTCCCTCTACAATTTGATTTTCTTCTTAACCTGCCTACATTCTCCCTCCTGCTCTACAGAACTTTCAGTAGCTCTTCAAACAAGTAAGAATCACACCTCACATTGATTTTTATCTTAATATTTATGATATTTATTAGCTTTATTGGTCTTAAGTTTTAAAGTAGAGAGACATATTTTTCCTTTTTAAGTTTTGTTCTGGTAACTGGTCTTTTTTGTCCTTGTTCCCCCTCAAAACATTTCCTTGATTGTTGATTGTACTGTCTATCTGAGGGCAGAAGGTGAAAACTTATCTGATTGTTTGAATGAGTTCTATTATTTTAGGAAGCTGTCATTTTTCTCCAGTCTTCCTGATTTTTCCGAGTATCTACCTAGACAAAAATGTAGTGTTTGTTAAAAGAAATGTGTGTCGCTTGGGAGAATGATGTTATTCCTTTAATTTTTAAAAATTTTACAGCATGAGGTTAGGTATATTATACTAATACAGAGGTTATTCATTTTGTCTTTTAGATATGGACATGGTTATGAAATATTTTGTGTTGCCTGTAACAATTCAAAGACTCTGCTTGCCTCAGCTTGCAAGGTAAGAAGTTTTACTTTTGATTCTGGTTAGTCACAGGTAATTTGCATCATTAGGCTTTTATAAGTTTGGTAAAAATTTAAGCAGAACTCTATGTGAAAGGCCACTGGTGCCTGCTTTTCCTGAATCTTACTTTCTCTAACTCTCTTTCCCTTCTGTCTCTTTAAGAGCTTACAGTTATATTTTAAATCTATTTTAGCTACACGTTTTTGTTCTTAAATAGAGTCTACCCTTGACAATGCAGGGACTAGGGTGCCAACTCCTGTGCACAGTTGAAAATCTGCATGTAATTGTGTGTTTTGCCAGGGATTGAATAAGGAGCCTTATGTATGCTAAGCAGGTGCTTTACTGCTGAGCTGCATCCCCAGTTCCATTGCATATGACTTAACTCCTTACAGTAGCAACAGGACATGGATATGAAGTTATTAGTGTAGCATAGTAATTATGTAATAGATGTGTATATTTTATGGTAGTAGTAAATGATAAAATAATCTGTTATCTACATACATTTATGTATTTGTGGCATAACTTTTTTTTCAAATTTAATTTTTTAAAATATTTTTAGTTGTAGATGGACACAATACCTTGATTTTATTTTATTCATTTTTATATGGTGCTGAGGATCAAACCCAGTGCCTCACATGTGCTAGGCCAGTGCCCTTGAACTGAGCCACAACCCCAGCCCTTAACTTTAATTTTTATATTTGTTCTTTGTAGTTATACATGACAGAATGTATTTGACATATTATCCATACATGGAGTATAACTTCCCATTCTTGTGGTTGTACATGATGTAAAGTTACACTGGTGGTGTATTCATATATGAACATAGGAAAGTTATGACTGATTCGTTCTACTTTCTTTCCTATTCACATCCCTTTTCCCTTCATTCCTTTTTGTCTAACCCAAAGTACTTCTATTCTCCTCCCTTTACCCCCTTATTGTGTGTTAATATCCACATATCAGAGAGAACATTGGCCTTTGATTTTGGGGGATTGGCTTATTTCACTTAACATGATAGTCTCCAGCTCCATCCATTTATCAGCAAACGTCATAATTTCATTCTTTATGGCTGAGTAATATTCCTTTGTGTATATATACCACATTTTCTTTATCCATTCATCTGCAGAAGAGCATCTAAGTTGGTTCCATAGCTTAGCTATTGTGAGTTGAGCTGCTGTAAACACTGATGTGGCCATATCACTATAGTATGCTGATTTTAAGTATGCTGATTTTAAGCTATGGGATAGCTTAGTCAAATGGTGGTTCCATTCCAGTTTTCTGAGAATCCTCCATAGTGGTTTCCATAGTGGTTGCATCAATTTGCAGCCCTACCAGCAATGTAAGAGTGTACCTTTTTCCCTACATTCTCTCCAACATTTAGTGTTATTTGTATTCTTGATCATTGCTGTTCTGACTGGAGTAAGATGAAATTCAGTGTAGTTTTAATTTGCATTTTTCTAATTGCTTGAGATGTTGAACATTTTTCATATATTTGTTTTTGTTTTTTGGGTAGCAGGGATTGAACTCAGGGGCACTCGACTACTGAGCCTCATCCCCAGCCCTATTTTGTATTTTATTTAGAGACAGGGCCTCACTGAGTTGTTTAGCACCTCAGCTTTTGCTGAGGCTGACTTTGCACTCTTAATCCTCCTGTCTCAGCCTCCGTAGCTGCTGGGATTACAGGCATACGCCATCTTGCCTGGCTTCATATATTTGTTGATTGATTGTATTTCTTCTGTGAAGTGTCAGTTCAGTTCCTTAGCCCATTTATTGATCGGGTTATTTGCTTTTTTGGTGTTTTTTGAGTTCTTTATATATCCTGGAGATTAATGCTCTGTCTGAGGTACAGGTTGCAAAGATTTTATCCCATTCTGTAGGCTCTCTTTTCACATTATTGTTTCCTTTGCTGTGAAGAAACTTTTTAGTTTAAAACCATCTTATTTATTGATTCTTGATTTTACTTCTCGTGCTTTAGAAGTTTAGAATTGATTCTTGTTGAGGAATTCGGTTCTTAAGCCAACATAAGGGAGATTTGGGCCTAGGGTCTGTGGTCTAATGCTTAGGTCCTTGATCTACTTTGAGTTGAGTTTTGTGCAGGGTGAGAGATAGGGGTTTAATTTCATTTTGCTGCACATGAATTTCCAATTTTCTCAGCACCATTTGTTGAAGAGGCTATCTTTTCTCCAATGTATGTTTATGGCATATGGATTACTTTTTCCTATTTTTTCAATAGTTCTAGGCAATGCAATTCATCTTCGAGTTTTTCAAATTGTTGCAAATCTTCAAAAAATCAGTCATGATTGAGTAGTTTGCATTTTCTATAATTTCTAAAATTTTATATAATTGAAATCAGTTATAATTGAGATTCATCCGTATTGTTGCTTGTATCAGTTCATTCTTTTTTTTTTTTTTCTTTTTTTTTTGGAACAAGGGATTGAACCCAGGGGCCCTCAACCACTGAGTCACATCCCCAGCCCTATTTTGTATTTTATTTAGAGACAGGGTCTCACTGAGTTGCTTAGGGCCTTGCTAAGTTGCTGAGGCTGGCTTTGAACTCGCGATCCTCCTGACTCAGCCTCCCGCCTCAGCCTCCCAGGTCCTGGGATTACAGGCGTGCGCCACCGCGCCCGGCTCAGTTCATTCCTTATTGTTGTCTCTTGGGTAGTTATGCCACAATTTGTTGAACCTTGTGCAGTTCAAATCCGTGTTGTGCTAGAGTCAGCTGTCCTTCTTTTTGTTACAGGAACCATTGGTGAGAACAGGATTCAGAAGCTCAAAAGGCTTTGCTTCTACCAAGTAACTAATTTGTTTTTAGTTTAGGTCACTGTAATCATGTAATTGATAATTTTTTCCCTTTTCAAGTTGGCTCACTTGTAGTAAGTATGTTTATCTTTCATACTTTGTAGCAAGAATGTTTATCTTTTTTTAAAAAATAAATATTTCCTCCTTTTAAAAATATTTTAAATTATAGTTGGACATAATATCTTTCTTTATTTTTTTTAATTATTTTAAATTATAGTTGGACACAATATCTTTCTTTATTTTTTTTAATGTGGTGCTGAGAATTGAATCCAGTGTCTCATATGTGCCAGGCAGGTGCTCTACCCCTGAGCCACAACCCCAGCCCAAGAATATTTATCTTTTAAATTAATGGTTTTAGTTGCTTTATTTAGGTGTCATGAATATATTATAAGTTGTGTTTAATATAAAGTTTGATAAGTTTTAACTTACATTTATAGCTATAAAATCATTACCACAATCAAGATAATCAAGATATTCTTCAATCCCCCCAGTTTTTATACCCTTTGGTAATACCTCTTTCCTGCCTCTCCCTACAACTCCTTCCTCTATCTGTAGAAAAGCACTAATCTATTCTACTTTATATCAGATGATTTGAGAAGTTGCAATTTTTAGAATTTTACATAAATGCTTTTTTTTTTTTTTGGATGAGGGTCTGTTTTTTTCCATGATAATTATTTGAGATTTATCCATGTTGTTCATTGCTGAATGGTTTCTCTTGTATAGCTATGCCACAACTTGTTGATCCATTCACTTATTTTTATTTATTTATTTATTTTTGGTACTGGGGATTGAACCCAGGGGCACTCGACCACTGAGCCACATCCCCAGCCCTATTTTGTATTTTATTTAGAGACAAGGTCTCACTGAGTTGCTTAGGGCCTCGCTAAATTGCTGAGGCTGGCTTTGAACTCGCGATCCTCCTGTTTCAGCCTCCCAAGTGCTGGGATTACAGGCGTGCGCCACCACGCCCGGCCCATTCACTTATTCATGGACATTTGGTTTGTTTTTTGTATAGTTATGCCAAGTTTTTGGCTTTTACCTATAAAGCAGTTAGGAATACAAGTGTTGGCATGGATATGTGCTTTCATTTTTCTCAAGTTCACACCTATGAGTGGAATATTCCGGTGATGTGGTAGATGGATTAAAAAATTTTTAAGACATTGCCAAGCTGGCTTTCAAAGTGGTTTTACATTTTATAATCCAACCAGCAGGGTATTAGCTTTCCATTTGGTCTTGGTACAACCAGTCTTTTTACCTTCAACCACTTTAGTACAGGTATTATAGCTCAGTGTGACTGTAATTTGCATTTCTTTAATGACTGTTGATATTGATCATCTTTTCATGTGCTAATTTTCCATCCATATTTATTTCCTTTGGTAAAATATCTCTTCATATCCTCTGCCTATTTCTTTGTTAGATTATTCTTATTACTGAGTTTTGAAAAGTTTTTTGTATTTGTTGGATACAGCTTTCTCAGATATGTACCATATTGGTATGTTTTCCCAGTGGCTTGTCTTTTCATTTTCCTAGTGCTTTCATTAAGAGAGTAGAGGAACTTTGTGTCTTGGTGAAGTTTAGTTTATCATTTTTTTCTCTATTGGGTTATCTCTGTCATGTACCAAAGAAATCTTTGCCTAACCAAGGTCATAAAGATTTTCTGTTATGTTTTGTTCTCGGAGCTTTATAATTTTTAAGTTTACATTTAAATCTAATGAAACATTTTAAATTAACTCTTCAGTTTGTCATGGAGTACAGAATAAAGTTGATTTTCTTTAATGTTGTAATGTCCAGTTGGTCCAGCATCATTTGCTGAGACTGCCCTTTTGCCACTGTACTGCCTTTTGCCCCTCTGTCCATTTATACATGTGGGTCTCTTTCTAGGCTTAATTCAGTCCTGGTGATCTGTGTTGGTATGATGCCAGTATTATACTCTTTCAGTAACTATAGTTTTTTTGGGTTGTTTTTTGTTTTTTGCAGTGCTGGGGATTGAACTCAGGACCTTGTGCTTGCAAAGCAAGCACTCTACCAACTGAGCCATATCCCCAGCCCAACTATAGTTTTTTTTAATAATACATCTTCTAACTCTCCTTGTGCTCTTATTTTGGTTATTCTAGGGCCTTTACTTTTCATTTTAGAATCAGCTTGACAGTTCCTACAAAAAATACAGGCAAGAGTTTTGATGGGATTGCATTGAATCTATGGGACGAATTTGGGGATAATTTTAAGAACATTGAGTATGTATATATGTATGTATTTTTGGTACTAGGGATTGAATCCTGGGTGGTTAACCACTGAGCCACATCCCCAGCCTTTTAAATTTTTTTTATTTTTTTTAAATTTTGAGACAGGGTCTTGCTAAATTGTTTAGGGCCTTGCTAAGTTACTGAGGCTGGCTTTGTACTCGTACTCCTCTGCCTCAGCCTCCTGAGCCATTGGGATTACAGGCATGTGCCACTGAGCCTGGCTCAATAGTTAATATTTTAACATGTGAATGAAATGAGCCTTTTGTTTATTTAGGCCTTTAATTTCTCTTAGGAATGATCTTTTTTTAAATGCATCTTTTATATTAGAATTTTTAGATTTAAAGAAAAATTGCAAAGATTACTACCCAGAATACCCATATTCCTCTCACCAAGAATCCTGTTTCCCCAATGTTAAAAGGAATATTTGTAGTTTTCAGTGTCAGGCCTTGCATATATTTTGTCAGACATGTTCTTCTTTATGTATCAGTGATCATACATAGAAATTCAGTTGCTTTTTGTATATTGAGCTTATGTCCCACAATCTTGTTGAACTCGTTTATTATTTCTAGTAGTTTTATTGTAGATGAGGTAGGATTTTCCGCATAGATGCTTATGTTGTCTATGAATGAAAAAAGTTTTATTTCTTCTTTTCCTATATCACTGTATTAAAAATAGAAGCAGTGACTGCAGAGATCTTAATCTTGGTCTTCATATCAGGAACAAAACATTTAGTCTTTGTCTGTTAAAAATGATGTTTGCTGTAGCTTTTTCGTGGCTCTTATCTGGTTGCAGACATTCCCTGAAGTTCCTGATTTTCTGAAAGTTTTTATTAGGAGTGGATGCTAGATTTTGTCATTTTTTTCCCTTCATCTGTCTCTTTTTTTTGTTTACAAATTACATTGAATGATTTTTAAAATGATAAAATAACTTTGCATTCCTAGAACCAAATCCAAGTTCCTAATAATGTTTTGTCTTTTTATATATTGTTGGATTTATTTACTACAGTTGTGTTAAGAACTTTTAATAGTTCTTGAGGGGTAGGTATTGCTTTGTAGTTTTCTTTTATCATAATGGCTTCTTCCAGTTTTGGTCTGAAAGTAATGCTATCCTCATGCAAGCATCTCCTTCTCTACAATATTCTTAAAATGTTTTTGTAGAATTGGTGTTATATTTCTTTTTAAAAGTTTTCATAGAATTCCCAGGTAACACCAACTGATTCTGCTATTTTTGTGGAAAGGTTTTTAAGTACATGTAACTGCTTTAATAGGTATAAATAAGGTTATTTAGGTTATCTGAGTTTTCTTGAGTTCATTTTTGTACTTTGTGTCTTTCAGAAAATGTGTCCCTTCATCTGAGTTGTCAGATTACTGACATGGTTATTCCTATTATTTTCTTAAGGTACCTTTAATATCTGTAGTAATGTCACCTTTCTTATTTCTGCTATTGGTGATTTGTGTCTTTAAAACGTCTCTTCATCCCCCCACCCATTTTTTTTGTTGTTGTTTTTTAAAGAGAGCAGAATTAAACAGTAAATTGAGGTTTTATTGATATTCTCAAAGACTTGGCTTTTGCTTTTATTGATGACCTTCTCACTATTTTTCTTGATTCTAGTTCATTGATGTTTACTATTTTATTTCCTTCTACTTACTTAGGTTACATTTCCTCTTTGTCTCTAATTTTTAAGATTAAGGCTGAAATATTGGTTTTAGATCATTCTTTTTTCTGCCTTTTTTTTTTTTTTGGTACCAGGAATTGAACCCAGAGGCTCTTAACCACTGATCCCCATCCTCAGCCCTTTTTTATTTTGAGATAGGGTCTTGCTAAATTGTTTAGGACCTTGTTAAGTTCTGAGGCTATCTTGGAACTTGTGATCCTCCTACCTCAGCCTCCCCAGCCACCGGGATTACAGCCATTTGCCACTGTACCCGGCTTCAGATCTTTTTTTTTAACATAGGTGTTTAGTGCTACAAATTTCCAAGTATTGTTTTTGAGACGTGTACGGATCCATCTTGATTTGACCTCACCCATCTTGAGTCATAACCATCATGGTTGCCCCTGAGTAATCCTGATCTGTTTTCTAGCGTACTATAAACAAAACTCTTAAAGTGGTGTGGAGCTTTATGACTAGACCCTGGGACTGGGAGCACCAGGCATGTGCCTGCAGTCCTTGATGTTGGCTTGAGATAAACCAGGTACATTTCTTAGATGAAGTCACTCTTGTCCTGATCATTTCATAAGCTCCCTCCTTCTGACCTACACTGTGGTGATCTGCTGGCCTTGCTGCTGCCCATGACTATACTTCAGTGTAAGTCACTCCCCACGATGTTTGTGGAGCTCTGTGCAAACCTGGATCCATCTGCCTTTCTTTGCTCTCATAGCACTTTGTGGCCAGCTCTCATACCCTGAGACCCAGTTTTTCTGAAACAACACTTTCCACACATTTCATAGTATAACTTAAATCTATTAAAATCATATATTGATAAATTTCCATGTTTACTTGAAAAGAATGTGTATTGTTTCTTTTGAATGGAATGTTATATAAATGTTAATTACATCACATTGGTTGATAATGTTGTTTGAATCTTCTTTATGTTCAGTTTTATTGAGAATGGTATTTTGAAATCTGACTATAATTGTGGACATATTATTGTAGATCAGTTTTTACTTTACATAGTTTGAAGCTCTATTGGTTAGGTGCATATGTATTTATGATTATTATGTCCTCTTGATTAATCTACTTGTTTATCATTTTGAAAGGACCTTTTTTATTTCTGGCAATATATTGTGTTCTGAAATCTACTTTGTCTGATACCAGTATAGCCATCTCAGCTTTCTTTTGACTAATCCTTGAGTTATATATCTTTTTCCATCATTTTATTTTTAAACTATTTATTTTCTTTTATTTCAAGTAGTTGCTTAGAAGTAGCCTGCAGTTGAGTCTTACGTTTTTACCTATTCTAGCAGTATTTTATTTTATTTTATTTTATTTTTTTATTTTTTGAACCAGGGATTGAACTCAGGGACACTCGGCCACTGAGTCACATCCCCAGCCCTATTTTGTATTTTATTTAGAGACAGGGTCTCACTGAGTTGCTAAGGGCCTCGCTAAATTGCTGAGGCTGGCTTTGAACTCGCGATCCTCCTGCCTCAGCCTCCTAAGTCGCTTGGATTACAGGCGTGCGCCACCACGCCTGGCTAGTCTTTTATTTTAATAGGGGCATTTATTATACCACTTATATTTAATGTGATAACTGAGGATAGTTGAATTTAACTTTCTCATCTTACTTTTTTTTCTGTTTGATCCATCTGTTTCGTGTTCCATTTCACTTCTTTCATACTCATTAGTTATTTTTTATGATTATGCTTTTTTTTGTTTGGTTAGTATATATAATTTTCTGTGTGTTATTCCAGTGGTCATTTTAAATTTTATAGCTCACATCTTTAATTTACCACCATCTACCTTCAAGTAATAATATACCACCTCATGTTATTATTTAAGAACTTTACAAAAGTATAATTTGATTTCCCCCTACTTTGTGGCATTTTTGTTGTACGTTTTACTTCTGCATAAAAGACCTCACTATCACGAATCCCTGCCCGCAGAGAGACGCGACACGTAGGCTGATTAAAAGCTTTATTTACAGCATGGCCATCTTCTTAAGTTTTTCTTTGTTCTCCCTCTCAGGGGAGATAACTACAGGTTATATAGGGGAAAGCAACCAATCAGAGTACTGTCCATGCAGCCAGCGCATGGACATACAGTGCTATAGACAGAGAGCATACGTTGATCACGCGCAGGACATGCATCTTTAACAGCCAGTAATGGCTGCTTTCTCAGAGATAAGCAACTAAAGGAATGTAACATGGTCGTGCTAGCAGAGATAAGCAACTTAAGGAATGCAATGTGGCCGTGCTGGCACATTGCCAATCGCCATCTTGCAGGCTAAATAGAGGATGGGGTCCCGGGCACCCTGACACCTCACAGTATTTTGTTATTTTTGTTTTAAGTAGTAGTATTTTTTGAAGAGATTTAAAGTATACACAAACACTTTCCATCAGATATTTTCCTTCTGCCTGGGGACCTTCTTTTAATATTCCTTGTAATACAGTTCTGGTTGTGGTTAGTTGGTTGGTTTTCCTCTCTCTCTTTTTTTTTTTTTTTTCCGAGTACCAGAATTTGAACCCAGGGTCATTTAACCACCGAGCCACATCCCCAGACCTCTTTTTATATATATATTTTTTGAGACAGAGTCTTGCTAAGTTGCTTTGGGCCTTGCTAAATTGTTCAGGTTGACTTTGAATTTGCAATCCTCCTGCCTCAGCCTCGCAAGCTGCTGGGATTACAGGTGTGCACCACAGTGTTCATTTTTTTGTTTTGTTTTTTAAGTTTTCTCCTGCCCTCAAAAAGTCTGCTTCTCTTATTCAGTGATAGTAATGATGGGTAAAGAATTCTTGGTTTACAGTTGTTTTTTTCTTTTCAATATAGTAAAGATGTTGCTCCATTGTCTTTTGGCTTGCATTGTTTCTGATGAGAAGTCTGCTCTAATTTTCCATTGTTTTGCAATGGACTTTTTTCCCCCAGCTACTCTTATAGTTATATATTTGTTGCTAATTTTAAATAATTTGATTATTATTGGTATAATTTTCTTCATGTTTCTTATGCTTGGGTTTTATCGAACCTAATGGATCTGAAAGTTTGTTGTTTTCATCAAGTATGGAAAATTTTTAGCCATTATCTTTTCATGTGTTTTTTCTTCTCATGCTTTTGGAAACTCCAGTTTTATTTGGCTGATGAAGTTGTTGCTTGGTTCAGTAATGCTATTTGGTTTTTCCTGTGATTCATTTTGTCTCTCTGGGATCACTGTTCTTTGTTGCCAGATATTTATTATTTTGGAGTGCTTTCATTTCTTGTATTTTGTCTAACTTTTTAATTTTCTCACACTAGAGTAAATCTGGTCCCAGTTATTCTATATTTATCAAAAGTGGAAGTCTCCAAACTGATAATTGTACAATTAATATACACATGTATTTTTCTTGTAATAGGTTAAAACATGATTACAGCATTGGTCCCTGATGATTATTTTTTGTAATCCCAATTTTCTCTATCTTTTCTCAGAGATTAGCCCTCATTATTACCTCCTAGGAGTTGTGTTTTTTTGTTGTAGTTTTTGAATTTAAACAATTCATAAAATACATTCATAGAAATAATATGTTACTTTAAAAAATGTTTTCTTTTTTGTTTATTTCTACTTAAACAGCTTCATTGTTTCATCTCTGTACAGGCAGCTAAGAAAGAACATGCAGCTATCATTCTTTGGAACACTTCATCTTGGAAACAGGTGCAGAATTTAGTTTTCCACAGTTTGACTGTCACACAGATGGCCTTCTCACCTAATGACAAGTTCTTACTAGCTGTTTCCAGAGATCGAACCTGGTCATTGTGGAAAAGGCAGGATACAATCTCACCTGAGTTCGGTAAAACATATTGTGATTGGGAGGGTTATTAGTATAACAGTATGTCTCTTTTATCCATATTAAGCAGCTATTGGGGTGAAGACAGAGTTCAATAAATGTGAGAACTTTCAGAGTTCTCAGATGATTGAGGAAGGCCTGGCCTTGCTTGTCATATTTAAGTGCTCATTTCTTTGGGACTTCGTAGTCAGGATGGCATAGTTCAGACATGCAGTTAAAGAAACGAAATCTCTATGGAGAAAGTCAAATTTTATAAGTGGTTATAGGATGCTGCCACAAAACCAGACAGATGACATTCTGAGCTTGAGATTTATTGAAATGAAATAACAAAGGTACTTTTTTTTTTTTTTTTTTTTTGCGGTGCTGGGGATTGAACCCAGGGCCTTGTGCTTGACAGGCAAACACTCTATCATCTGAACTATATCCCCAGCCCAAAGAAGGCGCTTTTAAGAAACTTGGAATTGAGTGATTTCTGTCTTCTCTATGAACTATTTTATAAATATAATAATATTTTAAATTATGAAACGTAGAGAAACCTTTGTATTTGGCCTTTTCCTGCCCTCCCTGCCACTTTGATCATTGGGAAGGGTTTGTTAGGCATCTGTGGATAACATGACCCTGGGCAGTGTTTTAATTCACCTACTGTAAATCTTGCATAGATTTAAAAAAAAAAGAATAAAAGCTTTGTGTCATTGCATCGGTGTCCTATAACCATTCCCTACTTTTTTGGGGGGCTAAAATCTAGAGGGAGTTTAAAGTATATATTTGTGTTGTTTAATCCTATTACTTTTCCATGGATATGACTTGCATACAATGTGATTTTGTGATATTTCTAGTCTTTTAGTTTCTTATATTTCAGAGAATATCCAGGAAATATAAGACATGCTTATGGTCTGTGTTAGAATAGCTAGTTGGTACTTACCATAGTTCGATTTAGGGTTTTTTGACTACAATGGTGCAAAAATGATTTATGTGATTTTTACATTATGTGATGTCTACATTTAGTAGAACCCATGCTTTTCATTTTTGAGTTTTGATCTTTTCCTGTGCTAGCCACATGGAGTGTGATGCTGGGCAGTGACAGGAAGCCCCAGCTTCCAAGATAGCTGCATGTTTACAGAGATAAACAGCTCAGATTCTACAGCATATTGTTTCTGAGCTCTGATGTTTGGTAGGTTGGGTGTATTAAATGCATTTTTAACTTCAGTTTAAAAGCATCTCCTACTAGGAAAACAGCAGCAGGCCCAGAGCCTTCTGAGCCATCAGTTGCCTGGACTTAGTCTGTTACAAAAGTGAGCATATGTAAATAGATTAAGGTTGCATGGTACATTTGGTACTTAAATATGAGCTTTCTTACAGGTTAAAAAATTGTTTTCTATGCCCTGTGAGTGATATTCACATATTTTTTTCAGACCCAATTTTCAGTCTCTTTGCCTTCACCAACAAAATCACTTCTGTGCACAGTAGAATTATTTGGTCTTGTGACTGGAGTCCTGATAGCAAGTATTTCTTCACTGGGAGTCGGGACAAAAAGGTAGTTTTTTAAAAATCCGATATTCTTTGGAGTGTAAAATAACATTTTTATAGTATGTTTGAATTTTTAAAAATCACATAATCTTGCTTTTCTGATACAACTTTTAAAAATCAGATCATTCTGTGTTTTTCATGTGTATTCATGAAAAAGTCTTTTTTTAATTGTTGAATTTTATAAATAGTTGCTCTGAAATATCAAAAATATTAAGAAAAGACCTTTTAGACACATGACCTTTATCAAATATCCCCAGTGGAAGAAAATAAATAAAATGGATCAAGACTAAGAAACTAGAAGGACAAGAGGGGAAGGAAAGGACATGGGAGAAAAACATTTTTTTAGTTTTTCTGATTCATATTTCCATGGATTTAAACATTTTTCTATAATGAATGATTTTGGCCTTTTTATTCAGTAATAGCAGAGGGGCAGAATGTGACCCAAACTTGGGGGGAAAAAAAACAAGTTAGGTAGCTCCAAATCCTTGAACATGACCTTTACCCTTGTCCTCTGGAAAATGTCCACTTGGCCTCTATTCTTTCCTATTTTCTTACTCTTTAAATTGTCCTCTCCTTTTTCTGCACTTCTACAGACCAGAAGTGGTGAGGTAGTTTAGTGTTTTCTTTCCTCCCTCGCCCTGTCCAGTCATAGATATGGTACAAATTACTGAAGCAGAGAACTGGCCCAGGCATGGTGCCACTCAGGTTAAGCACCTCAGCATCAGCCACTTAAACATCTTTCTCCAGACCACCACTTCTGTTCACTTGCCCATTCCTTTCTTCCCTGGTGTTTATTTATCTGTGTATGCTGGATGCTGAGGAAGGCGGGCTGCTTCTGTCTTCCACAGTCACACCTAGTAGAAGATGGCCCACCCACAGCTCTCACATCTATCAGAGCTGAAACTGGCCAAGCAGCATTCACTGCATCTTCTCAGAAACATACTTCTGCTTTTGGTTAGAGGTCTCTGCGCAGAATCTTGCATTGGTCCTGCATTTTGCAACTCTTGTTCACCCCCCTTTCCTTTTCTTCATGACCATTCATATACCCTTGAGGCACGAGCTTCCAGGAAAGCCTCATTTCTTATGAGGGGTATCATCAAGGATAAGTCCTGTGATCATTGAGTTCATTCCCTGACGAAGAATGAAGAGCTAGAGACTTGATAAGTGTCCTTAAGTTTTGTAGTAACTTCTTGGGGAAGTGTATATGCCCCCTTAATAAGGACATGACTGATGGAATTTCACTGGATCAGAACTGGTTTGTGAGTGTAATAAGCATACTACACACCCTCATGACCTCAGGGCAGGGACAGTCCATCTGTAGACCAACATGCTTAGGTACTTGAAGTCTCAGAGACTAGGGTCTGCCACACTGTATCTATGATGCTGGAAATGCTCTGAAGTTCTGAAACATCACTCACAGATATAAATGCTACAGTTTTTTCAACACCAGAGGAAATGTTTTTCACTATTCATACCATCAGAATTCTGATACATTGCTAGAAGACTTAACAAAAAAAAAAACTTAATGTGGCCTTTCTGTTAGGTGGTTGTCTGGGGTGAATGTGACTGTAGTGATGACTGCATGGAACACAGCATTGGCCCCTGCTCCTCTGTCCTGGATGTGGGTGGGGCTGTGACAGCTGTCAGTGTCTGCCCTGTGCTTGATTCTTCTGGAAGGTTAGTCTCTGGGGGAGGCACTTGGTTTTATATTTGCTTTAAGGGGACTTTCTCAATATCATTTCAATTTGAGTTGCTGTTATTTTCAGGATGTTTATGTATCTCGTAAAATTTTTAACTTGATAGAACTCAGTGATTCTGACTGGTAAAACACATATTAGAGATGTGACTCTAAATGTTTTTATTTCACTGACAGCAGGACTGTAGTGCCTTCTCTGTAAGTAGCATTTTCAGTAGAACGGGGATCCCTACAGCCAGCACACTGGCTCATGGGCTTTACCAACTTAGGCAGAGATAACCTGTGTGCTCTTTCTGTAGAGAGGGGCTCCTTGAGGACACAGTATAGCAACACAGAGTATCCTGAGTGGGCATCTTTAAACAGAGTCCTTTATAAGCCAGGAACAGTTGGAATACTATGAAAAGCTGATTTACAGTGATGATGGAGATAATAGGAATTCATGCTGAATTAATCACTGTCATCCTCCTCTTTTAACAGATATGTGGTTGCAATTGGATTAGAGCGTGGAAAGATTTGCTTATACACCTGGAAAAAGACTAATCAAGTTCCAGAAATAAATGACTGGATTCGTTGTATTGAAACAAGTCAAAGGTATTCTCATATTTGCTTCCTTCAGATTAAATAGAAATTACAGGGTCTTTAGTGGCAAATGTTACACCACATTTTATGAAGAGGGATGGAAACCTCCATGGTGTTTACCACTAAGCGGTGGTACCTCTTGAAATTAATGCTTGTTATTATATTGGACTTTATTTTTTTTTTAAGTTTACTTGATCAGATTGTCCATTTACATGAATGATATTGTGTTCACAAATAACAACCATTTGAGACGAAAGTGGGTTTTAAAATTTTGTTTTGTTTTTTGGTTTTTTATTTTGGTGGTGCAAGGAATGGAATCCAGGGTCTTGCACATGCTGGGCAATTACTTTACTGCTATGCTACACTCCCAGCCCCCAAAATGGTTTTTGTAATAATGTCTTTTAGAATTTTAGTATACTAGATATTTTAGTAAAATTTGATACAAGGGGCTGGAGTTGTGAGTCAGTGGTAGAGTGCTCACCTAGCACGCCTGAGGCACTGGGTTTGATTCTCAGCACCACATAAAAATAAATAAAAGTATTATGTCCATCTACAACTAAAAATTAATTTTTAAAAAATTTGATACATTGGAGCTGGGGATATAGCTCAGTTGGTAGAGTGCTTGCCTCACAAGCACAAGGCCCTGGGTTCAATCCCCAGCACCAAAAAAAAAAAAAAAAAAAAAAAAAAATTTGATAAAAATGTTTGTGATATTTGGAAATATTACAGATTGTGCTTTGGTGGTCATGTCTTTATAGTTAAACACCATATTGCATATCCCATATGGAGCAACTGCAGAAATGCCCACAAAACCCCATGACTGGCTTCCTGAGCCTCATACCCTGGGCATAGGCCTTTCCCACCTGAGCACATGTACAGCACCTGCTGTTTATAGCCTATTCCCACACCCAGTCACCTAGATAGCAGAGAAACATTTTAACTACTTTTAACCCATATTGGTCCTTAAAAATGTCTAAACTTTGAATAAGTCACTGTAATTCCATATCACATTTTATGAGACTTTTTCAGCCTTCATACATCCATACTATCCCTAATGTAATATCAAATACAACTCCAAACGACAGTATCATGTCAAGGCTAGATGGCTTAATGGAAAGAGATTTGTGAGCCCCTGTCTTTACAAGGTTTTACATCTGGTAGAGCTTGTCTCCATGTCAGCCAAGCATGTTAGTGCTCCTTATGAATTGTATTTGTTAACATGAGATCTGCCTTTATTATTGCAACCCTTGGGGCTTCTCTCCCATCTCTTATGCTGAGTTTAGCAGTTACCCAGTTAATGCGCTATTGGCTTGCTCAGGAGGGAAGAAATCCAGTGAACCTCTATTCCAGGAATTTGACATTTTCTCTCTTACTGGGCTGCCCTCCCTTCCCTTTTTCTTCTTTTACCTTGCCTGTCCACAGTGCTTGCTCTGCCTCTAACCTGGTACCCAGACCACTTCCAGGGCCCCAATTTAGGACACTGGCAGGAAGTTCCTTAGAAAGCACAGAAAGGGGATGTGTATAGAATTTGAGTTTTTTTGTTTCAAGATTTTTTTTCATCATTATAGTGACTAAAATTTGCAAGGTAGAACTAATTCTTGACTTAACAGTTGTATTATTTGGATTGATGATGATTCTAGTTACCAAATTTCAAGTTTTTGCCTGTAATGAGATTCAAAGGTAATATAAGCAACATTGTCTTTTTTTTTGGTGCTGGGATTGAACCTAGGGGTACTTAGCTGCTGAACCACATCCCCATCCCTTTATGTATTTTATTTAGAGACAGGGTCTCACTGATTTGCTTAGAGCCTTGCTAAGTTGCTGGGGCTGGCTTTGAACTTGAGATCTTCCTGCCTCAGCCTCCAAGCCACAGAGAGTAATTACAGGCATGCACCACTGTGCCCAACAAGCAACATTATCTTTTAGGTTGGCTCCCCAGACTCTTTATCTTTTACTTTATTTTATTTTAAATTATTTTTTGTGGGGCTTATATTAAACACAGGGCCTTAAGCATGTTGGGCAAGTGCTGTACCACTGAGCTACTACATCCCCAGCCTTCCATATCTTTTAAATGTGATAAGTTAATGGTAGGTTTAAAGGAAAATACCGGAAGAAAAAAGAAAAAAAGAAACACAACTTATATAGCCAAATAAGTTTTGTGCTTCAAAAATAACTCTCCTGGGAAGAAATTATGTTTCTTTCAGCGATATCTTTTTTTTCATTCTTTTAATGAAATGAGAGAACTTTAATATTGGTCAGTAATAAATGAGATTCCACTGATGTTGCTGTCACTTAAAATGTTTTTGAAATTTCTCTTTTGGAATTGTGTTCAGAACAAGAGAACATGTGATACAGGAAAACCCCTTATAACATCATACCTTTTATAGTATTACTTATTTCAGTCTTTTACCTTTTTTTTAAAGTTTTTTTTTTAGTTTTGATGGACCTTTATTTTATTTATTTATTTATCTATCGATCTATCTATCTATTTATTTATTTGGTACAGGGGATTAAACCTTAGCAAGGTCCTTGCTTAGGGCCTTGCTAAGTTGCTGAGGCTGGTTTTGAACTTGCGGTCCTCCTGCCTCAACCTCCCAAGTGCTGGGATTACAGGCATGTGCTACTGCGCCCGGCTGCTTTGTTTGTTTGTTTGTTTGTTTGTTTGTTTTTGGTTCTTTTTAATTATACATGACAGTAGAACCCATTTTGATATAATTATACAGCAGGGAATATATCTTTTCTTTCATAATGTAGATTCACATGATTCACATAATTTTTTTTTTATTATTTTTTATTCACACAGTTCATATAATCTTACATATACATAGGGTAATGCTGTCTGTCTCAGTCTACTATTTTTCCTTCCCCCATCCCCTCCTGTCCAGTTTTCCTCCACACCATCCATACTTCCTCCATTCTTTTCTTATCAAAACACCCCCCCCCTCCCCCCCCCCCCCCCCCGTTATGTATCAGCAGTCACTGATCAGAGAAAACATTCGGCCTTTGGTTTTTTGGCTTGGCTTATTTCACTTAGCATGATATTCTCCAACTCCACCCATTTATTTTTATGTGGTGCTGAGAATCAAACCCAATGCCACATGCTAGGCAAGAGCTCTACCACTGAGCCACAACCTCAGCCCAATCTTTTACCTTAAAGCTTGCCATTTATATTTATAAAACTTGGTATTCAATTTTAAGCCTTCCATTCATATTTATTTGCAAAGCGCACCTCCCAGTGTCTTGGCTGCTTTCAGTAATCAAATTCATTCTCAAAGGAAGATGAGCTTTCATTGTGAGTACTTAGATTGGTCTCCATATTATGAAACATTTCTTCTAGAAGGCTCTCAGAAAGCACTGATGTACAGTGGCATTGTTGGAATGACCATTTGCAGAGCTCATAGTTATTTGGTTGCCTAAGTTCTGGTGGACTGATCTGAAGAATGTCTTTCGTCACTTGGAAGTTGTACTTCATTTTTATAGCACCTGAATGCGTAATTTGTGTGCTCTGATTTTGTTTTCAATATTCACTGCCTTAAAACCTATTTAGGTTTTTCACTTTTATTACTTTTTGGTTTGAGGATCTATTTTGTAGGTTAAATTTATCAAGGACATTATATTTCCACAGAGATTCATTGCTAATCTGTGTTTGGTAACATTCTAGATCTGCCTTTTGAGGGACTGGTGGGAGGGGATAGAGAGCATTAACATGGTTATCTTGCCCAACATCATGCAGTTGGAGGGCATGTTGAAGACCAAGTCTCTTTCATTATGCAGTTCATTAAATCTTTCATTGTAGCCGGGCGTGTTGGCGCACGCCTATAATCCCAGCACTTGGGAGGCTGCAGCAGGAGGATCGCAAGTTCAAAGCCAGCCTAAGCAACTTAGCGAGGCCCTAAGCAACTCAGTGAGACCCTGTCTCTAAATAAAATACAAAATAGGGCTGGGGATATGGCTCTGTGGTGGAGTGCCCCTGGGTTCAATCCCCAGTACCAAAAAAAAAAAATCTTTCATTGTCTTTCTTTACCCAATAGTAAAAATGTGAGAAGTGCCTCCTTTTTTCAGGGATGTCAAAAGAAAAATCTAGAATATATTGCAAAGTTGAAATTTTTAGAAAAATAAATACTTTAGTAATTTTATTTGAAAGATTGATTTTTTAAAAAATTGGTTCTTTTTAATCATACATGACAGTAGAACCCATTTAGATATAATTATACATCAAGGAATGTATCTTTTTTTTTCTCACAATGTAGAGTCACACGATTTATATAATCTTACATATACATAGGGTAATACTGTCTGTCTCAGTCTACTATCTTTCTTTCCCCCATCCCTCCTGTCCCATTTTCCTCTATACCATCCATACTTCCTCCATTCTTTTCGTATCCCCCCCATAACCCCTTCCCCCTCGCTCCCCTGTTATGTACCAGCATCCACTGATCAGAAAGAACATTTGGCCTTTGGTTTTTTGGGCTTTGCTTATTTCACTTAGCATGATATTCTCCAATTCTACCCATTTATCAGCAAATGCCATAGTTTTATTCTTCTTTATGGCTAAGTAATATTCCATTGTGTATATATACCACAGTTTCTTTATCCATTCTTCAAATGAAAGACTGATTTTAATAGTCATTTCATGAATTTTACTAAGCATTAAAACATTTGTCAGAAATTCATTATTTCTTAATAATTTTCATCTAACTGGTTTTTAATAATTTTTATTGGAATACTATAATTTGTTGTCACATATTTGTACATGCACACAGTATAATTTGGTCAATTTAATGTGACTGGTCGAGTACTTGTCTAGCATGTGCAAAACGCTGGGTTTGATCCCCAGGACTGAAAAAAAAAAAACCATAAACAGAGTAAGATATTTTCCAAGTTAAAATAAAATTGCTAAAATATTAATGATGGTATTTAAAACCCCTGTACATTTTAATTTTCAAATTTTTTATTTCCATTCATGTTTATAGCATTAATAGTAAGTGTATACAAATTAAATTAATATGGGGGTGAGTACCCAGTAAAACATTTTGTCATGGCATACATTAATTTTATGATTTCTGTATCTTGGTTTTAGCCAAAGTCATACACTTGCTATCAAAAAACTATGCTGGAAGAATTGCAATGGAAAAGCTGAGCAGAGTGAAGGAGAAGGTGCTGACTGGTTACACTTTGCGAGTTGTGGTGAAGATCACACTGTGAAGATATACAGAGTTAACAGATGTGCACTGTAACGGGCTTCATTCCCACATGCTTACAGTCATTGCTGTCTTAAAATGTTTATCATGTAAATAGATCACCTTCCTTTACCTTCACAATTGAATCAAGTTTCATTTTTAAGTTAGATAGCAGTGCTTATTTGGGTCCTGGACCCTTTGAAATCGATGAAAGCTGCACACCCTTTTCCTTGTTATATATTATGTATATTTCCCCCAGACCTTCATACTTTCAGAGATTCTTGGACCTCCTTTCCATGAGTCCCAGATTAAAAACATCTCTTCTTGATCAGATTTACTTGATTCAGTGTTATTTTGGGCCTTTTTATTTGCCCCTCTGAATCTGTTTTGTGTTACTGTAACAAAATGCCTGGTGCTGGATACTTTATAAAGAAAAAAAGATTTACTTAAATCAGAGTTCGGGGGATCTAAGAACATAGTCCTCTCATCTGTTTGGCCCTGGTAAGAGCCTCATGGCAGGTGGAAACACAGTGTTGGGAGTGTATACGGAAGAAAGAGGGCACTTGTTGAGACAGACAGAAAGGGAGATTGGAGGAAGGCACTAGACTTGCTTGTAACATCCCAGTCTCATGAGAATGCACTCCATGGTTTCTTTTTGCTTGTAACATCCCAGTCTCATGAGAATGCACTCCATGATTTACTTTTCCTGTTAGAAAAGTATTATTCTCTCTTAAAGGTCAGTCACCTCCCACTAGGCCCCACCTCATAAAGGTTTCACCACCTCTCGACTCCACCACTCTGGGGACCAAGCACATGAATCTGTAGGAGACACATTTGAACATATCCAAACCATAGCATCCTCTTTGGGATATATCATTATCTATTACCCTCTTCAGAGGGTAGATATAGGAAATAAAAAGAAAAGAAATTTGGATTATCCAATTTTTTTTAACTTTTTTTTTGTAAATAAACATACTACACTCAGTGTGCTAACTCTGCCTTGACCCTTTCTTCCTAGTAAACGCCAATTATTCTAGGAATTTGGCAGGCAGTTATAAGTTCGTCTACAGCCAGTTTTATTCTTTAAAGGTACATAGATTCTGCTTTGGGGGGTTTATTTAAAGTAGAATTTTAGACCATTTAAACTTACAGATTGAGGTTTTGAAAAATAGAGTTCTGAATCATCTGAATGTATATATGTGAAACCACAAGAGGGTAGAATATTTGTATCTTAGAGAGGATGCCAAGGGAGGGAGAGGGTGCTGGAAATGATGTTGGAGTGCCAGCTGAGGGTTAGAGGCAAGCCAGGAATGTTGGGGGCTTGGGAGTTCAGTGGAGAGAGATTACGGGAAGATAGGAGCGTGGGGACTGCGTCCAACCCTGTTGGAACATACAGCCATCAGGCAAATTCAATATGTTGAAAAAAAGAAGGTGAGGATTTTCCTTTTTTTTTTTTTTTTTTAAATATATTTTAAGTTGTCAGTGAACCTTTATTTTTTGTTTATATGTGGTGCTGAGAATTGAACCCTGTGCCTCACACATGGTAGGCAGGTGCTTTACCACTGAGCCACAGCCCCAGCTCAAGGTGAGAATTTTCTAAGTGGGAGTTTATGCCATTGTTTAATGTGATGTTTTGCTTTCGAAGGTGTTCAGTTGTGTTTTCTAGGTGCAAATTTTTAGACCTGTGCTATACAATATTTCTAGTCCAATAGTGAGCTACATATGTCATTTAAAAAACGAAATAGCCACATAATAAAAGGAAATGGGTGAAATTTATTTTAATGTTAAATTTACTATAATATAATATATACAAAAAGTATATCAAATACTGTTGGCCCTCTGTATCCATGGGTTCCCCATAACATGGATTCAACCAACCACAGGTTGAAAATATTAGGAGGAAAAATTGCATCTCATTGTACTTGCAGACTTGTCTTGTAGTTATTCCCTAAAAAATAAAGTGTAACAACTATTTACATAGTATTTGCATTGTATTAGGTATTGTAAGTAATCTCCAGATGATTTATAGTATGCAGGAGTTTTATTCAAGTACCATACTGTTTTACATAAAGGACTTGATCATCTTTGGATTTTGGTTCTGCTGAGGTCCTGGAACCAATTCTCCACATATACTGAAAGGCAACTTTGTAATCAACATAAAAAATTATTAATGAGCTATTTTATACTAGAAGTCTGCCTCAGTGCAGACTCGCCACATTTCAAGTGTTGCATAGCCACATGTAACTAGAGGCCATCCAGTCATGGACAGTGCAGTTTTAGCCTGTTTTCATCTCTGCAAACTTGCCTTATACCCTTGGCTCTGTGTGTGTGTGTGTGAAAGAGAGAGAGACAGACAGACAGACAACATGTACCAAAGCAGTGAGCATCCAAATTCCCTAACCTTAGACCAGGATACCCTGCCCTGCAGGGTACCATTTCCCTGCTTGCTCACTGGAGAATTTTTATCTGCGTTGTCTCTCAGGGCTTGGGTCTGACCCCAGTGCACCCAGAATTCCATAGCAGATTCAGTGAACTAACGTAGGCTTTTAGAATCTTTTCTAGCACAGAACTCAACCCCCTAAGGTTACCTGAAAGCAGCCCTTGCCTTTGAGAAACTGTTTCCAAGCTGACAATTTTCCAAAGTTGTCCTGAAATATCTTTCTCAATAATCACCTGTGTAATTCAGGTTAGTGAGCATTCAGAGGACTTGCTATGTACTGGGGCAGTCTGCATGGTAATTCATGTGTATTTCACATACTTGTGTCAATCTGCTAATGACCACCCTTTGAATCATATTGCAGTAATTTATAATATCTTCGAAAAGCAAAAAGACAGTTTGAAACTTCAGTCTGGAGGAACTGAGGTGTGTTTCAGAATCCCCAGCCTGTCCTTCCTCTTGTCTTTTTTTTTTTTTTTCCTTAATTCACAGCATCAAATTTCAGATTGATGACAAGCACCAGACTAAGCAGTGCTATTATCTGACCTATGCTGCTTTCCTATATAGAGGAGAGGTGGTTGGATTGTTTTGAGTATCTGTTTGCTTTGGATAGCCAGCAGTCAAATCACTTCAGTGTCTTCTCAGTAACCTCAGAGAAAAGTGGAATTGATTATTAGATCCAAATGGAGAATATGGGAATTGGAAAAGGTAAAGCACAGAATCATTCTCCTTTTTACATTAGAAATCTTGGCAGCATGAGCAAATCCTGGGTTGTCTGTAAGAAACCCTCTGTTGCTAACCTGCTCTGAGTCCCTGCTGAGCTGCATGTGTGTTCAAAAGATAGAAAGGGAGAACTTCAGAATGTAATATTCTCAGGCAGCTCTTTTTTTTATTATTTTTTTTTAGTTGTGTATGGACAGAATACCTTCACTTTATTCATTTTTATGTGGTGCTGAGGATCAAACCCAGTGCCTCACATGTGCTAGACAAGCACTCTACCACTAAGCTATAACTCTGGCCCCATCAGGCAGCTCTTAAACTTGATGCATCTTACAGTTATCTGGCAAGTTGGTTCAAAACTGATTGCAGCCAGGCTTGGTCATGCAGGAACTCTCAGGAGGCTGAGGCAGGAGGAGGATCGCAAGTTCAAGACCAGCTTCAGCAATTTAGTGAGGCCCCAAGCAACTTAGTGAGATTGTCTCAAAAAATAAAAAGGGATAGGGATATAGCTAAGTGATAAAGCACCCTTGGGTTCAATCCAGAGTACCAAAAAGGCAACAACAACCAAAAAAGAAAAGAAAAAACTGATGGCTGGGCACCAGCCTCAGAGTTTTGTATTCACTGTCAAAGAGGAGGCCTGAAGATTTGTATTTCCCCCTAGTTGAGGGTAATATAAGTGTCAGCAGACTGGCAATGAGCGTCACAGGACAGCACCGTAATTCTCAGGCCTCAAGCCATACCTAGTAAATATTGATCTATCTTTTTCAGCAAACTTTCAGGGAATTGTGATACACCCTAATGCCTGAGAAGCACTGTAACACACCTCGTCATTTGCTAGAACATACTTCAACGTCATGTTTTGACAACTACCTCTCATATCATTCCTCTGGAAGGGATCACTATCCTAAAGAGTCTTTCCCACTTGAGGCTTTTATTATTTTGCTGTATACTCTAAACTGTGGCCCCAGAATCTACATGGCAGCCTCAAGGACATTTGCAGATGAGTTGGAGCAGGGTGCTGTGTGTCTCTGCTGCTGGCAGTGCCCTGACTTCACGTGGTTGCTCAGGTTTTCAGATTCACTGGTTCACTGAACTTAACAATGATGAAACACCTGGAGCTGCCAGCAAACTGAGAAGGTGAATTTAGAGTTCTCTAGCAACAGGAGCATTCATGTACTATGTCCACGAAGAAAGGACCACATCTAAGAAGACAGGCTTTTGAGAGCCAGGCTGGTTTTCTGGGAAGGGAACCTTGCTGGAGGTAGGGATAACTTCCAGGCCACCTGCTACCATTAAAAAAAAAAAAAATTTATTTTAGTTCCTGGTGGACACAATACCTTTATTTTATTTTTATGTGTTGCTGAGGATCGAACCCAGGACCTCACACATGCTAGGTGAGCACTCTACCGCTGAGCTACCACCCCAGCTCATGCTATTGTCACTGAGTGAGTCATTCATATTAATTGCAGGACTTCAGCTCAAACATTAAAACCAAAACAATAAATGGAGGGGCTGGGGCTATAGCTCAGTTGGTAGAGTGCTTGCCTTGCATGCACAAGGCCCTGGGTTCAATCCTGAGCACCAAAAAAGAAAAAAAGAAAGAAAAAAAGAAATAGAAACAAATGAATAGAGAAGCAACTAGCAGACAAAAATGGTTTTCTTCAGGATTAAGCTCAGGGACGTATTTACAGGGAATCCAGGACCACGGTCAGTGGTTTCCAGCAGAGGATTGCTTAAGACCCCAACCACCAGATACTGGGTAGGCATGGGCCTGCTCTGGATGGGATGACAAAAGCAAATGTCTATTATGCAGCCCTTGTTAACCCAGGCTATTAAATGGTGATGGAGGTTGTTTTGTTTTGGCCTAACCAATATGACATGACAAACAATGGGCCCTTGCCTATCTTTCAGGAAACATTTTCTGTAGTGACACATGTTGTGTATGCCTTTGTGGCCACATTTCTCATTTCTATGGCAGTTCAAAAATGCCTTTGAAAAACCAAATATTGAACTTTAGTCATTGATGTGTTTGCTGCAGTGCCTTCGGCAAGTTTACCAAGAGGTCTGCAACTTCGAAATACAAAAAAATAAGAATGACAGCTAGATAGAAAGACACATGGGCAATTATGTAATGAAGCAAATACCATAAAATATCACAGGTAGTTTTTGTATACACATATCATAGCAATATTATTCACAAGAGCCAAGATATTAAGTCTTCATCAGTGGACAAATGGATCAACAGGATGTGGTGTATACATATCATGTATGAGTATTATCTAGTCTTTAAAAGGAAGGAAATTCTGACATGATGATGTTAAGTGAAATAAACCAGTTATGAAAGATTGATACTGTATGATTCCATTCATATGATGCATCTAGGGTAACCAAATGCATGAAAACAAAGTAGAATGGTAGTAGCCAGGGGCAAGGGTGGGGTGGAGGAAATGGGGAGTTTTTTGAGCATAGTGTTTCAGTTTTTCAAGATGAAAAAGTTAAAGAGATTGCACAGCAATGAGAATATACCAAATTGCCAACTTAATGTTTAAGATGGTAACTATTACATTTAATTTACCACAATTTTTAAAAAGTGATCCAAGACACACCATTTCCCAGAACGTTAATTATTAGGCATTTTTTCAAGTGTCCTGAAGTAAAATATATTTGGGAAACACTGGGCGAAACAAAGTGAGGTTTCTTGAAGCTGAGCATTGGAGGGTCATTATACTATCCTTTAAAAATATATTTTAAGGGGCAGGGGTTGTGGTCCAGTGGTAGAGTACTTGCCTGGCACATGGCAGCACTGGATTTAATCCTCAGCACTACAGAGAAATAAATAAATAAAGGTATTGTTTCCATCTACAACTAAAAAATATTTTTTAAAAATATATATTTTAAATTTGCTTATAAAACTTTTAAAATTTGTTCTAATTAGTTATACATGATAGTAGAATGTATTTTGACATACTATACATGTCTGGAGTATAACCTCATTTTTCTGGTTGTACATGATGTAGAATTACATTGATCATATGTTTTAGTCAACTTTTTTCTACTGTGACTAAATGTTATGGCCAGCACAATTACAGAGGAGGAAAGGTTCATTTGACAACTCACTGTTTCAGAGGTCTTAGTCCATAGAAGGCTGACTCCATTCCTCAGGGCTCAAGGTGAGGCTGAATATGGTGGGAGCTAGTGGTGGAGGGAAGCAGTTTACATCGTATCAATCAGGAAGCAGAGAGAGACTCCCTAGCCAGATACAAATATGTATATATACCCCAAAGCCATGCCCCAATTTCCACCTCTTCTAGCCACACCCTACCTGCCTCTAGTTACCACTCAGTTAATCCCATCAGGGTTCAATTCACTGATTAGATTAAGACTCTCAAAACCCAATCATTTCTTCTCTGAACCTTCTTACATTGTCTTATAGTGAGCTTTTGGGGGGATACCTCACATTCCAAACCATAACATCGTATAATCTCATATGCACATAGGATAGCAATGTCCAATTCATTCTACTATCTTTCCTATTCCCACGTGCCCCCCTTCATTCCCCTTTTTCTAATCCTACAAAATTTTATTGAAAAAAGAATGAAGCTAGGCATGGTGGTGCACGCCTGTAATCCCATTGGCTGGGGAGGCTGAGGCCATCCTTCGATCATGAATACAAGCCAGTCTCGGCGATATAGTGAGGCCCTAAGTAATTTAGTGAGACCCTGTCTCTAAATAAAGTATAAAAAAGGGCTGGGGATGTGACTCAGTAGTGAAGCACTCCTGGGTTCAATCCCCAGTTCCCCCCACCAAAAAAGAAAGAATGAATGAGCACATCCATAAATGAAATGCAAAAGGTATTACTTTGTGTAGGATTCTCTTCCCCTCCAGCAAGCAATAGATGATTGAGTATAAAGCCTTCTGATGTCTAAATGGCACAGCAAGGAGCATGAGGCTGGGGTCTGAAGGGAGAGAGAATGCTGGATGGCTGTGCATGGCTGGTGCCAGAGGACTCAGCTCCACAAGCAAGTGGATCCAGAGTCCTGGGGCCCAGAACTGAGGCACAAGGACAGAGTAAAAGAGGTCATGCTTTGAAAGAGACATTCCTCCTGGCGTGGAAGTGGCAGCTCAAGACAGGCTGCTCTAGAGGGGCTCTGTGCAGCCTGGTGCCCACAGACTGCCCACAATGACTGCTCCAAACAGGACCACAAAGCTCTCTGACCAGCACTGCTTCCTGCCTATTCCCAACTTTCCACTCTCTCCTCTGACATACCTTCCCAGTCTTTGGCTTTTGTTGGTATTTCCCCCGCTCTATCAAGTTCTGCGTATTTAAGGCCATCTAAATGAAGGTTGGAAAGTAACTAACGAGTCAGGTAGAAGTGGGTTTGGATCCTGATTCACACTGGCTCTCCCTGTGGGCAAGCTTCCTCTCTTCTCTGTAAGTAAAGTATTAGTGTATCAGTCTGGCTTAAATTCAACTGCGGGTGAAAGAAAATGCAAAAATGTCTTCCTGGTTTGTACAAGTTAGAAAATTTCTCTTTAAAATAAAAGTTCAGTTAGGCTGACCACAATGGGCGTGGAACTTCTCGGTATGATCCGGGTCCCAGGGTCATTTTATTCTGCCATCTGTGGCTTCTACCTGCAAATATGTCTTCTTGGTCTCCTGCCATGATCTCTGCATTCCAGGTCACAGAAAGGAGGAAGAAATAAAGAAAAGGCCTGACCCTAACTTTAAGGAAGTTTCTTGGAAGTCCTCCACACTTCTGCCCATTCTCCTTGACCAGAATTTAGTTTTGTGGCCATATCTGGTGTCAAGAGAAACTGAGAAACCAAATCTGTATTGTAGACGGCCATCTGCTCAGTGGAGAATTGGGGTGCTTCATTCTGGGAGAAAGAGAACAAATGATAGTCTCACTTCATAAAAAGTAACCTCTTTGCAGGTTATTTTAAGGATTAAATGGGCCAATGCATGATAATAATAAGACAGCAATAATTTGAATCTGTCGATATTATGATTAAGTACAGCTCAGTTCATGCCACCTCCTAAGAGTCTTTCTTTTTTTAAAAAAAAATTTTTAGTTGTAGATGGACACATTTCTTTCTTTCTTTCTTTCTTTCTTTCTTTCTTTCTTTCTTTCTTT